>OZ038500.1:33203804-33401304 GCA_964036315.1 Acanthosepion esculentum | reverse complement strand
CTTTGTGATTTTTGTTGGAAGAAGGTTGTGTGGTAGTTTTCAATTTACTGCCTGTACCGAGTCAAATTATTTTGTCCTTTAAATATTTCTATAGAGAACGGAAGAAATGAAAGGCGCCTAGTTAGGAGAATACGATGGATGCTGGAGGGTTTCCTGTTTCAAATATTTAAGCTTCTGTAAGCTCTGTTTTTCACGGGGGAAAACGATACCTTTTCGATTGATACAGCTTGGCTAGGATGTCCTACCATATCTCCCATACTAACCTGACCTTGTATCAACTGATTACTACTTATTTCGATCTCTACAACATTATATTACTAAGAAGAACTTCCATTTTTTGGAGGCCTGTAGAAACCTCTTAGACCGATTCATCACCAATAAAGATACCAAGTCATAAGAGAATGGAATCCTGAAACTGCGCCAAAGATAGCGAAGAGTAGTGGAACAAAATAACCCATATTTGGTTGTACAATCTTGACCAATAATTGGTTGTATAATCTATGTACAAATACCTAAATATTGTCTTTGAAATTCACTTAAAACCGCTATGAACTTTTGTTCCAATCTAATATAACTAATGAAGTAAGTATATTTATTAAACAATGCGAGTAAATGAGTTTCAAACCATTCTAAATAAAAATAGGGCTTTAATAGATTTCCCCTTTTACAATTCTTGTATTATCAAATCTGTTAATAATTTTTGTTAATCATGCTGAACGTTGTCAATCAAAGTTATTTTCATTTCTATTTTTTTACGTTTCTTTTTGCATAACTTTTTCTGATAAATACTTCTTGAACAAGAAAATCTGTTTATTATTTTTGAATTTTTATATTAGATGATTGCAAACTGTTTGTGCCCGATTAGAAAATTAAAAACAAAATTTTACATACTGATAAAAAACATTTATTAGTCAAATACATAGTCTCCATTGATTTTAACAATTGTCTCCAATTGTCTCCCATCGTTCTACAATATTGTTGTTGTCAATTGTTCTGTAGAGGCCAGAACAAATGAAAATCAGGAGAATACTGTGGATGCTAGAGGGTTTCCTATTTCGATTCTTTAAGCTTCTGGAAGGTCTTTTTTTGCAACATGCCGTCTTGTGTTGTCGTGGTAGAAAATGATATCATTTCGTTTTGCCAAAATCGGCCGAAAAATAGCGAAAGGGTGTTGAGACACCGATTTTCGAACTGTTAGTAATCTTTCCCGTCGAAATATTTCGTTTATACTCCACGATGGCAAGCAGACTGCCTTCATTGGCGTGGGAAAGTCACCCGGAACATGGTTGCTCATTTAGGTTAAAATCAACCTGACGAAATCTGCTAAAGCGTCTGAAGAGCTGCAGAACGACCCGAATAAACCTTCTGAATGTTTTTGTTGCACTTCCAACGCTTACTTCTTTCCATAATATAGCGAAAGTGCAATTTTTCGTCCTCTATCTTTAAGGCATTCATTTGTGAATGTAAAAGTCTGACTTGCAACTGAACGATGCAAGGTTTCAATCTAGAACATACCAAAAATCGGTACCAAAAACGTCAGTGTCAGGATGCGGTCATTTTATATTGACAATGAAAATCGGGCAGGAACTTTTGGAACGATCCGATATTATAACTGTGTATAAACTCTAGAACAACTTAGATCATCTTGAATTTTAATTGGCACACATCCTATTATATTTCTATACTTTACCGCCTCATCCTAATTATTATTATTATTATTATTATTATTATTATTATTATTATTATTATTATTATTATATTTCGATTTCTGCTATGATCACAATATCTACTAAATCTGAGGTAAGACCTAAGGTAGGTTATGGTGTGTTGTTATGGCTACATTTCATGACTTGTTTTTCTGATTCCCATAACATCACTAGCGTTACATGGACAAAATTCTTCTTAGTGTGCGGGCTGTACTTATCAAGACAATTTTTGTGCTTCTCTTAAGCTAGGATTTCCAGGGATTTGTTTCAATATGTTTTTTGTTCCTTTTTTATCATTCCAAGCGCACCTACTATGATTGGTACTATTCCTATTTTCAATTTCCACATTTTTTCTATTTCGATTTTCAGATTTTTATAATTCGATATTTTTTCAAATTCCTTGTTTGCTATGTTACATCCGCTGGGCAAGCCATATCAATTAGTAGGAAAAAATTTTTCTTTTCGGTTTTTGACAATTATACCCGGCCGATTTACTTCAGTATTCCTGACTGTAAAGATGGTGTAATCCTATAGAATTGTGATGTTTTCTATTTCTGTAACCTGTACTGAGTGATGTTCATACCAGTGTTTATTAACATTTTTTAGAAAGTGTTTGCACATTGTCCAATGTAAATATTGCCCCACTCTATAGCGACGATTTTTATATTCATTTGGCGCAAGTAGAGAGCATTGTGAGATTAGATGGTCTATGGTTCCTGAAATTAAACACAGAACCTGCATTTTCCATCCTTACTATTATGTATGATATTTGCCTGAATGTTTCTAGTGAAAAAACTCTTGTCTTGCGCTGCAAGAATAAAGGCTTCGCTTTCAGACCTTAATCCAGATGCTCGTAACCATGGACAAGTGTTAACTTTATCAACACCGGCACGTCATAGATATTGGCCATGCAGAGGTTTGTCCTGACAGCGTTGTTTCATCTGTTCAAGAGCTTTATCCTTGTCTTTCTTTTTCATAATTTTTGCTGCAATAGTTGGTTTTTGGGTTCTGTTTTGGTTTTCTACAGAATCTACTAAATGGAAATCTCGTTTGTATTTACGACATTCTTATCATGATTGAATATTGTATTTACAAACGTTTTTCACGATTGAAATTATTATTATTATTATTATTATTATTATTATTATTATTAGTAGTAGTAGTAGTAGTAGTAGTAGTAGTAGTATTTGATTTTCTTTGATTTTTGCTGTATACTCATTTCTTTCCGGGTCCCAAACAGAGACCGAAGGTCATAAATGGCATCATGCCATTTTCCAATGATCATTATTTTGAGGGAAAAAAAAAGAAAAAAAGAAAAACAAAAGAAAAAACATTAACAAAAAGTCACCTAAGATCATACACATTTTGCATAGATAAGGCCCTTCGTAAAGTGTGGGCTGTACTTGTGAGCACAATTTTTTTTTATTTCTGTAAGGAATGGATCTATTGAAATCTTTTCCAATCCATCCGAGGGCTCCAACTATAACTGGGGTTGTTGATGTCCTCATGTGCCACATTTTTGAGATTTCGATTTCAAGGTCTTTGTATTTTGATTGTTTTTTCAAAGATCTTCAAAGATACAGTTTGTAGGTATTGCTATGTCAATAAAAAGGCACATTATGATTTTACGGTCTCTGGTCACGATGCCTGCGCGATTAGCATTGCTTGTTCTGTCCGTATATATTGTAAAATCCCATAAAATTGTTACAGAAATTATATTCGTAACCGGGTCTGGGTGGTGTTCATACCAATGTCTTGCAGTTTCCTTCCGTAATCGTTGCAGAATTTCCAATGCAGATATTGGCCCACTTTCTCATGATGGGTTTTATATTCAGTGGCTGCCAATATCGTACAACCTGATGATCAATTGTTTCTGGAAATTTTGGGCTAACAGAATTTTTACTGTGTGTCCTTCGCAATTTCTAGTTAGGAAGCATTGGTCCTGTGCATCAAGAATAAAACTTTCGGTTTCAGCTTTTAACCCTGTATTACGTAGACACTATTTCAGCTTGTTTGGTACGGGCAGAGTATTGACCGTGAAGCGGTTTCGTTTCTGTATCTGGTCGGCTGCATTTGCCTTTGCTTTCTTTTTTAAGGTTTTTGCAGCTTCAATAGGTGTATTATGTTTTACTTGCATTTCTTCACCCATTTAAAACTCCATTTTGAACTTCCTTTATTACTGAATAAAGTTACTTCTTTCATGTTCTTTGACATCTAGTCTTCTGCAGTTTCTAGTTATCTTTGAAGGCCGATTGTTTTACTTTTGGAAGACAGTTCTAGTTGAACTAATCCTCTGCCTTCTTCAGATCTGGACACATCAACATCTGGGCTGATGAATGCGGTGGCAAGTGAAAAGCTTCCGTCGTTCGGCTGTGGTCGAGTTAAGGATGCTGAAACTGTATTGCACCATGGGGACAGCCAATGCGTTTATGGCTGATATTTTGTTTTTCGAATTCGGCTCAGTATTAAATACCAAACGCACACGCCTGTAGTATTCTTTTCTTACTTCATCAGGGTATGCTGTATTCCATCTCCTTTGCTAATTCCTAGGTACCTATAGGCTTCTTGTTCCAGTTCCCTAGTCTTTGTGCCAAATCTAAATCTATTGAATCCTCCCGTTCTTGAATGTTACTTTTGAACATTTATCCAATCCGAAATCCATACCTATGTCGTCACTGGAACATTTTACATTATTGAGGAGACCCTTCAACTCATTGTCGACTTTGGCAAAGAGTTTCATATCATCCATGTAGAATAGGTGATTAAAGACTTTATTTTTTACTTTGTATCTATAGTTATTACTGTTTAGTTCATGCGAAAGGAGGATTAAGGACAAACAGAACAGAAGCGGCGACATGGTGTCTCCTTGAAAGATTCCTCATCGGATATTCAAACAACTGGAAGTGGCACTACCTTTGGTGTGATTTAGCTATAATGTGGTTTTCCACATTTTCATGCAGTGTGTTAAGGAAATTTATTATCACCGAGGAAACATTGTACATTTTCAATCTCTTGAGGATCCAGGAGTGTGACACATTATCAAAGGCTTTACGGTAGTCTATCCATGCTGTGTTGTAATTTCTCTTTTCCTGCAGTTTTCCAGGATCATTTTGTTTATCAATAGTTGATCTTTGCAACCATATGAATCTCTCCTGCATCCCTACTGTTCCAGGAGGAAGCATGTTGTTTTCTTCGAGAAAAGGTTAAGTACAGTTCGTCAGGACAGACGTGGTTAATTCATATATGGTGGACAGACATGCCATAGGCCTATAATTTTTCGGATCATCTGTTTCACTCGTTTTTGGTATGAGATATGTAATGCCTTCAGTGATCCATTCTGAGACTTTATTGGGATTACTTTTGTTATGGATTTTTTTAAATGTTTTATGGATTGATGAAGATGCTAGAGCCAAAAAGTGGGTAACTTGTCGTTTCCTGGAGATTTCCATTTTTAGGATTTCGTTAGACTTTGCCTAACATTAGTGTTGGTTATATTTTTCAATTCTTGGAGAGGCTCTTCCACCATCTGTTCTTCTCGTTTGATCCACTCTGCCTTGGGTTTATATTCCTTTGGTCAGCTCTAAATATTCTCCCAAAATATCTGCACTTTTTCAAAAGATGGTGGCTTTTTGGCATGTATAACTGCTTTTCCAATATCTTATTTTGGCGATAGAACATAAAACGCTTTTGGTATTGTCTTGTTCTCTGTGCCTTTGACTGCACTTTCTGTTTTAGTATTTCCTTGATTGGTGGAATGTCATTTAGTAATTTAATTTTATATCTCCGCTTGATTTTCCTGCATTTGCGTGTTGAGACATTTGGGTTTCTTGAGACCTCATCTAGTACCGATGACTTACATCTGATTTCCTTCATTTCTCGCTTCAGCTTTTCCTTCAAAACTGCCTCTTTTTATCTTCTTTGATCTTTTCATTGTCATGAAGCTTCCCAGTAGCTGCTGAAGCTGTCGCGTATATGACATTATTTACTTTTGTGTTCTTTCCCAGTAGTTTCTATGTTAAGAAACTACTGGGGAAGTAGCATTATATATTTGCACAATATGTTTACTGGACTTTGTCATATGATTTTTTGGGAGCCGGTCTCTGTCAGACATTTGTGTTGGAGTTACTCTGCTGAGTATTTGAATGATACGGTTTTTCGATTCGGTGATTTCACCACTGTTGTTTTCAAAGAATTCTGCCTGGATGTTGCTTGAGTTATCTTCACTGATATAATTTGGATAACTGCATGTCACAGGTAGATTCTTCACTTTTATTCCTTGAGAGATTATTATTTCGTATATCATTTATTTTAGTTTTTACCTCATCCTTTGTCATATTATTTATTTCCAGTCTCATCCCTTTATTGTTTGAGTGATGGGATGTTGTATTCTGTCTTATATTTAGTTTTATCTGATCTAGGATGACAGTCGACCAAGACTAAAGAGCTCGTTCTACCCTTGTTAAGAGTTCATCATCTAGCACTGCATTCAGGAAGGTATCATAGGGTTATGGAAATTGTATTATTATTATTATTATTATTGTGTAAGAGAGCAGCCTGTCAATAATTTGACGCCGAGGGTACAAATTTACAAATCTCAATATATAAATCATAGCACTCAGTCTGATAAGGGTATACCAATGTCATGCATCACAGCTAAATGTGCGTGATATGATGACAGGTTTTGATAAAATCAGCGTATAGCATTACGGGCAGGGCCCAGTTAGAAATATCTTCCGACCGAGTAACCTAGACCATATAGACAGTCTCCAACTGAAGGTGATCCCTAGCATTTATATGTAACTTTCAAGTTCCTTCGGTTGGCTCATTCTTCAAACTTTATAAAATAAAACATCCAGCCATGATGCTTCTACACTCTCATGAACAGGGACAGATGCACAGTTAGGCATGTCTTATAGGAGGATATGCCCAACTGGTTAGGGTTTGGTAATTGATAAACATATCTCTAGTAGTGAACGGGATATTTGCTGTCGCCCATCTTAATTCACTAAGACATTTTATATCGATAAAACTGTGAGCTCTACTTGTGAGTACAATTTTTTGTATTTCTTTAAGGCATGGGCTACCAGGGATTCCTTCAATGAGTCCATGGAAATCCTTTAATCAATTCGAGGGCTCCAACAACAAATGGAATTGTTAATGTCCTCATGCGCCACATTTTTGAGATTTCGATTTCAAGGTCGTTGCATTCTGATCTTCAAAGATACATTGCAGTGTGCAGCTCACGATGTCAGAGCAATTTAGATTTGATTGTTCTGTCTGTGTGTATTGTAAAGTCCCATAAAATTATTTCAGGTCCTATCTCCGTAACCGGGTCTGGGTGGTGTTCATAGTTCTTGTAGTTTTCTCTCTGAAAGCATTGTATATTTTCCATTGCAGATATTATCCCACTCTGTCGTGTTGTATTTTATATTCAGTGGGTGACAATACAGCGCAACCTGATACAAAATGGTCAATTGTTTCTGGATACTTATAATATAATCTGCATTTTGGACCAACACAATTTTTCAGTATGTGTGCTTGGCAATTTCTAGTTAACAAGCATTGGTCATTTACAGCAAGAATAAAACCTTCTTCTTCTAAATCTAAAAGGGGGTTAAAATAAATATATGCATTACAAGTACAACTGTAGTATTAAGGTGCCACCTTTCAAGATCTGTATATTTTCTTATTTGTCGTATTGTATAATAGATATAGTTTTATCTGATGGTAGTGCCATATCTTTGAGAAGGCAACTATTTTGGCTTTAAGTCTTTAATTAAGATGTCTGGTCTGTTATTTTTTATGTCTGCCAGTACGAATGGTAATTTCCCAAATAATATTGACCTCATAATATCTTGTCTTCCGATGACTGTTTAAGAATTATGTTCCTACTATCATTAGTCATGTCGGCCATTAATACTCATCGATTAATATACTGGATATACTTACCATGTCGCTATCTGTATTCTTTTAGCGTGTCAAGATTGGACAGCTAATTACTTTTATTGTTATTATTATTGTTTTTTCAGAGGGTGTAAGTTTTTTAATACACCGGGTACGTTAAGTTATCTGTCAAGTCACAAAAAGCACCATGGACAAACAACTCTTTCCTCAAAATATGATCAATACTATTTTCGCGCTTTTGAGTAAGGTCTGTTGTAGGATAAAAAGCTGCTGGAATCAGTCTGCTCTGACTCCAAACTGCCGGGCGCTACAGATACATCACCGAGAGTTCCGGTCCTGTTTACACCGTCACCTTCAATGTTTTGATTTCACATAACTCATTTGACATAAATCGTACGAAAACCGGTGTTTTAACGTGATACGGCCGTAAGGCCAATGTTTTGATGAATCGAGTAAAAGACTTACACTTGACATTCCGCTGTGACATAAGGAGATTCAGATTGAATTAGGACACATACGAAGACAAATGAGTCCTAAATTACTTTATCTGCTGTTTTTATGACCAGCAGTTAAATCTAAAAAGCAGCGCTTTAAAGCCGACACAAAAAGGAAGGGAGGGAGTTAAGCAAATAAATAAACGAAGGCTTTTATGATCTATTTCTACTTGATAGGAAGTTAAGGAATTCCACTCGTGAACAGGGTGAAAGATTGAGTAAGTCAGTTAAGAGCCGCTTTTTAACCATTAGTCGCAATATCTTCTTCTTTTATGTGCCGTGTCCCTTCAGGACGTAGGTGATCAAGGCTCTCCACTTCCTCCTATTCCTTGTAGTTCTCAATAAGTTTTGCCTTTTTGCTACTTCTCCCAGACCCTGTTCTGTCATCCATTTGCTTAAGCCCGTTATGTATGTCACGCGTTGCTTTTCCTTGTCTTTCTCGCCCTCTATTCGCCCTGTGTGTATCAGATTTTCCAAACCTTCCTTTCTCATTACGTGTCTAAGAAATTTCAGCTGCCTTTTCCTGATGTTAAATATATGTTTGCTCTTTGTTTGCATCCTTTCCAAAACATCATCGTTGCTCACATGGTCGGTCTATGGTATCCTTAGCATCCTTCTGTAGAGCCATGCCTCTGTTTTCTCGAATCTCTTCTTCATTTTTGAGGAAACCGTCCAACATTCGCTGCCGTAAAGGAGGACATAGTAGTTCAGTACTCTTTTCTTTGTTACTCCTGTCTCTTAATACTCTGTCTAACTTTTGGAATGCGTCTTTGGCCATCCCAATACGTCTTTGGATCTCAGAGTCTCACTGTCAGAGCACTTCCCAGATATTTAAATTTCCGCACCTGCTTGGTTTTAGTGGCTCCCAGCTGTAAACCGCATTTTGGTCTCATCTTTTTGCGGATTCTGTCTTCTTGTAGTTTATACTTAGTCCCTTATTCTCGCTCTCCTTCGCTACGTTCTGTAGGAGGTTTTGTAGTTTCCTTTTCGTGTCTGCGATCAGCACTGTATATCGTGAGGCACATTCGGAAAGCCGCTTGTCCTGATGTAGAGATGCTGTGCAGAAGAGACATTGCTTGCAAGATTTCTATGACATGTCTCAGAGTCTGTTTATTTATGAACGTTTACATTCATCTTTTGCCATATGCTTATATATTTTGACCATATGTGCATATGGTAGGCAGAACAAAGAATATAATGAGAAGCAAAACGATTGGATTAAAACTGAAATATATACGAACAAACTGATGAAATGTCAGAGTTTTTGATGAAAAGGAATAAAGTGAAAAAAGAGGGAAATAATTAGGAAATAAAAAGAGTATGTGAAGAACAATGTAGAAAATCACGTGAAAGAGAGAAAAGAGAACGGAAGATAGATAGATAGATAGATAGATAGATAGATAGATAGATAGATAAAGAGAGAGAGAGAGAGTATCAGTTTGGAATAAAGAGTATAAAAATGCTACGAGAAAAAATAGGAAGTGAAAAGAATACGTAAAATGTGTCGAGGTAACATAGGAAACAATATAAACTACTGTGAAAAGTGTAAATACTTCGACATATTTATAACTGCAGTGTCCGAAATAGTGCGGAGGACAGTTAGGGTGGAGATGCAGTAGAGTAATGGATTGCGACTCATATTGACGAGAACCGAGTTCGAAATCACTACATTCATTTACGCGCTAATAGCCTTGGGAAAGGTATGAATCCATCTCTTCTCTCCCCAGCTATGGGTAAATAGTAGGGCAGACTGGTTTTTCTAGCTTTGAGTGGAAATCGGTTTAACAGATGGAAAACACTGTATTCAAACGAGCCTGGAAAGGGTTGGGCTCCATCAGGCTGTCTTCTCCAAGACACACAGCACTTCTGTTGCATCTGCGCTAAACGTGGCTCCTCCCTACAACTTACGGGGCTCGTAATTGTGACAGAGCGCAAAGTGGAATCGACAATCGGAGTTCAAATTTCAACCCACCCTACTGCATCCACTTTCGCACTGATGATCTAGGGTAAGGCATGAATTCCTCTCTCCCCACCCTAGCTATTTAAGCAGGGTACAATAGGTTCTTTAGATTTGAGCGGCAACAAGTTTAACAGAAGGAAAACTCCGAATTTCAAACTACGTAGAAAACAACGGGAGACTACTTCACAATTTTTCCAAAGAAGCGATGATAATTCACAGAAAAAAAAAGGAAAGTAATTTATGGAGAGTCATGATTTACAGATTTACATCTTGAACAGACATGCCATTAGAAAAATCCATAAGCAGGAGAATTTGAAGCGTTATACGCAAGAATTTTACTTTTTTTACTTTGCACACACACACACACGCACACACGCACACACACACACACACACACACACACACACTTCTCCTTCTTTTCCTGCTCCATAAAAAATATACTTTAATACTATAAATATCTTTATGAACATAACGTCATATATATTGGTACACAAAGCAAAAAAGGCCTACGGCCACATCAAGTTGAAACACCGGTTCCCGACAATCACCAAAGTTAAGCAACGTCGAGCCTGGTCAGTAGCACGAAGGGTGACCGCTTGAGAATACCAGGTACTGTATGCTTGGATGTGCGAATGCCAAGTCTAATGGTTAATAACTTGGAACTTTTAATCGGAGAGCCAAGTTCCAATCTCTGTTTCGTTCGTCATATACCCTTACGCGTAAATACGCTTGGGAAAGTTATGAATCCACCCCTTCTCACCAGATATGGATTAATTAGTAAGACTTGTATCGCCAAAAAACAAACGAAGCATTCTTACAATCTAAACTATCTTCTGGCTTTAAATAACCTGTAAAGGGTTGATAAGCTGTAGAAAACGAATCAAAGAAAGTAAAAAATATCAATGCATTTTGATCAACTTTCATAAACGTGTTATTCAAGTTACTTATATTCTATTATATACACTTACAAATATAGAAAGTCAAATAAAACTATCCAGGCACATAATAATTCATAGTAACACAGAAGCCAAACCCTTAAAAATGCCTTTATTTTGGAATAACGATCTGCTCTTTCAATAAATCTCGTAAAATACTTCATTTCTTTCGTTTGTTTATTTCTATTTTTTGTAAGCCCAGGAAACAAAATTTATTTCTGTTTTTTCTCCATATTTCGTCACTTAAAACCTGACGGGCTGTTTGATTTTTTGTTATGCGCTGAAAATAAACGACTGTAATGATTATAAATAAAATATTTTTTCTTGATATCGAATATTACTGTGCTAAAAGTTGGCCAGTGAATTCATCATAAATATGGAAGGAAAAAAAGATTTTTTTTCATTTCTAAATCAAAAGGTTTTTCTGTAAAATATTAATATTTCTTTCTGGCATCGATATAGTTGGTTGGCAGCTATTCCTAATGATTTAGAAGAACAAGTCTCCAGTTAACATCACGTTTGTTATAATTTATTTTGTATTGGTTGAGTTTTCACAACATGAAATCAAGTATCTGCATCACTCTCCTCAGTAGCCTCACTGATTTTAGTAATGTTCTTGTTGCGTAAATGATTTCCACTCTGCCTTTGGTATCTTCCAGCCTCCTTCTAAGGCTTTTCCTGATTTCACAATACAAACCAATTATCATCATCTTCATATTTCACGATGTTTTAATTTTTCCACCAAGTTCAGGTATTTGTGTTTTGTTTTTCAATTTTTCTCTGTGTTCTTCAGAAACTGCGTCATCCAAAATCTGATTGATTTTTTCCCTCTGTTCACAATGACTGGGTCTATTTTTCTGGCCTCTGATTGAATGTTGTTTTTCAATTTTAATTGATTTTATATTTTTATTTTTAAGACAGATTTTAGGTTTCGAAAGAGCCATTGTGTTTTTGTGATTAGGTCCTAGTCGTTTTCGTGTCAATCATTTTCTTTATGCCTAATTCTAGCTCAATGAATTCACCGCGCATTTGTATATCATTTTCATAAGCATATCCTCGCAATCTGCGTTTATTATTCTGTTGTATCCTATCTCGACCTTAATATACAAATGTTATGAGTCGTATTTAATAGATTCAGTTATTCACTTCAGACATCATTTGCATAAACAGGTCAACCTCATATCACAAGTCTCTTTGTCTCTTAAAGGGTCCATGCAGTTACTTTTCTTCCCAGTTTTTTGGCCTCTTCTTTTGAATTTTTTTTCTTGCTTCTGGTTTTGCCTGTTCTACTGTAATGTTTCAATGTCATAATTCCGTTGTCTTAAGGATTTTATGAGTGTAAAGTTTTCCAATTCTATAAAGTCATCCTTGTTAGCTGTAAAGTCTTTCTTATTACCCGTCACATTTCCTTACTCTAGCGTTCATATAAGTCAAGCACATTTCACGTAGAACATTTCTGCTAACAGACACACACTTCTGTAATATGTTCTTTAGCGACACATTTAATGTTTTCTCAGTCTTTACAGGCAATTCTTATAACACTTCTCAGATTTTTCTTTATTTTATGACACAAATAATAAAGTCGTTTTCCCACACTTCCATGCTACTTCGGCTATTGACATGGATTTCACTTCTCTAGCTTTTATCGCTTTTTCCTCATTGCCGTTAGCGATTTTGCCACCAAGCTTGTTTCAGCCATTTATCACAAAAAATGGTAACATAAAAACATAGCACTTTTTAGTAAATGCTTCATACACAATGTCTTTAGATAGGACGTTAGGAATGATTGACAGTAAGGGAAAAATCACAGAATAAAAAGATTGTCGAAAGTATTTGAGTCTTCAAACTTACAAGCGGCTTCGTGTCGAACAGGAAGTTAAATGTTTTAAAGATTTTTTAATTTAATCATTTTTTTCCGACGGTAGATGCAATAAGATGCAAATCTGCTGTATCATGAGGCCTTTGCCTCACAAACAAGGGCTTCCACATCTGAGTCAGGCTTGTCTGTGATCTACCCACCTGAAACAGGTATTTTTCTGAGGCGTGTGCAGGAGTGGGATTTGTAACTTCAAGATTTATGTCACCTACTCTTCTCCGCCCTGAATCTGCGGACTTAGTCAGTGAGATTGGTTGCCTGTAAAATTTGTTTTTATAAGAAAGCCTATTATTAGATTTTTTTTATGTAGTGGTTAGTACTGTAGGAGACAAACGTCCCTTTTAAAGAAACTCGGTACCCATTCCGTTCAGCTATTCGAATAGTGAAGTTTTTGGAAGTCGATGCTCTTCCATCGTTGATACATAGCCAATCCAGCATAGCTTTCCTTTTTTGTCGCAATATTTCAATAATGGAAGTGCTGGTACAAATATACATAATTTATTAATAACTTGTTTTATTATCGAGGATGTAGACCAGTGCCCACGAAATGAAATTATAATAAATAATAATAAGTAAACAATCTGGTATTTCAGTATTTTCCATGGAAGAGGTTTCGGAATTGAGAAAGAAATAAGTAGCATCATATTTTTTAGAGTAAAGTTACAAAAGAAGACTTAAAGCTACCATTTCACTTATCCGCGTTCATGGTTAATAATCCTGACAAAGCCGTGGTAACCTGAACAACTGTAATGAACATTAACTGAATGACTCAGCAGCAATCAAATAAAAAACTAAAACATAAATATAACAAAAATGGAAAATAGCAAAAAGCATACATTCAATAAAGCAAACAAAAAGAAAAAAAGGAACAGGTTATCGCGTATATCATCAAAATTATTTATAGAAATTTTCGAAGCAGAATCCAGAAGGCTGTGAATTAGCTAACAAATTAATCCCACTTAGAACAAAGAATGAACCGATAAAATTCAATTGAAAAAAGTTGAGGGTGATGGTTATAATAATGCAAAGGTAATTGAATATTAACAAAAAAACAATCTCAGTTTTTCCTGTTCAAACAATTGGCGGTTAAATTATCCTCAGGTAAGCATTGAAAAATATTCATGCAAAGAAAGAAAGAAAGTAACTTCGCGTTTTTATTGAGTTGTTACTAAGTTTTGAGTCTTGTTAAAATAAATGATAAAATAAATGACTTTAGATATTTAAAGTGGGGACATTTATTCATTGTAATATAAATTATAATATTTCTTTTCTACGAATATTTTGGTATGTCGTAGAATTGTAAAGACAATAAGGAGGTAAATGTGGAGGTAAATCTCTATCTATAAAAGGCAGGATGTGTGTGTGTGTGTGTGCGCGCGCGCACGCGCGTGTGTGTAACGAATGCACGGCCGCAATTTTCGACAGATTTGCACCAAAATGTACATGCACATGCTCCAAGTTAGCACAAGGCCATTTTCCAACTCCCATCGATAGTGGAAATAATCGATTTTTTCATGATTCTACAGCAGTTTTCATGTAGTTTGCTGCCATTTTCTACTGGCCAGAGTGAGAGCCTATAGCTGGCTGCCACGAATAGACAGGAAGATTCTATTGGCCAGCGTGAGAACCAACAGCTGACTGACACGAATGTTAACTAGTATGCAAAAAAAATCGACAGCTGCATTCGTTACAAGTGGGAAAAATTTAAATCTGCATGGCACTTTATTCCAATTGGCTATTTCGCTTGCTTAAACTCAACGTTGATTCTGATTTCGGAGAACTGGGTTGGGTGTGAAAAAATATTTGTTGTGAACATTCTTTTTTCATTCGGTTTTTCCAGTTACGAGTCCTTTTTTTAAAGCTGATCGTTTTGCGTTCATTTTGTTTAGTTTTTTTTGTAACATATTTAATGTTTAGTATAGAGCTTAGAAAAAATTTGCAGTGTGAGATAGGCAACAAGTAAGGCATGTAGAAACATCAGTACGGCAAAAGGCACTCCTTTAAAGGCAAGGAAGGGCAAAAATATTTTAAGTGATAGCGATTGCTGTATGAGTCGTACGATTTTTGAATCAAGCACGGGCAATGCCGGGCCATGCTGCTAGTTAATATGGGATATTGGACATTGTCCGCTGCATTGATATCAGACTATTATACATTAGTATAATTCAACATTATTCTAACAAACATCTCCACTAATCAGAACGCTGTATTAATCTGAGGACAAATACCTGATGAAATTCAATGTGTTCCATAATGTGATTGGCTAAAAAATAATTAGAAAAAAACTGGGAAGATAGTTAAGGCAGAGAGAGAGAGAGAGAGAGAGAGAGAGAGAGAGAGAGAGAGAGAGAGAGAGAGAGAGAGAGAGAGAGAGAGCTCTGGAAGAGGTCAAGTGAAGGGAGAAAAAGAAAAGAGAATTGAATTGCTATGAGATATAGAAAAGTAGAGGAAAAATCAATTTTCAGAAAAGAAAAATCAGAAAGAGAAAATGAAGCAGAAAGAGTTAATGACAAAGTAATAAAAAGACAAAACAAAGAAGATGGCTTATTTTGTAATTATCTGATAAAATATTGATTTAAATAAATCGAAGCAACCTGAGAATTACACAAAGAATGCATACAGAGGTGAAGTGATAAGAATACAAGTTAAGCAGAATAAATCGACTTTACTCAGATAATACGAAGATAAAACAATAAAAACGGAGATTAAGGAATGTGTTGAAAAAGAAAAATACGAGAAACAATTGAAACTTAATCAGAAATTATATTGCAAGCAAAAAGTACGGAATAAAAAGGAAACCATGAATGAAAATCAGACGATAATTTTTCACTATGTCGAGATTACAACGAACTTAAAGCTATACTTTTTTCTCCAAGCCAGAACAGCAATGTTACCTATTCATGTTACCTATAAAGATTAAGATAATTATAAACATTAGCATTTTTTAAATTGACGAGGATATAGAAATCTGTCAGAATAAGATTAACCAATATTTCCTCTATTTGGAAATTCTCTATCAATTTTGCTTTCTTATTCTGATATATCAGCAATATCTTGAAAATTCCAGGAAAATAAGTATCTTATTTCAGTGGATTTCAAAGTTTTCAAGAATTTGCAATGTTCTTCAATGTTTTCCGGTATTTCCAAAGTTTTCCGTAATGACCAATATTTTCCGGAATGTCCAATGTTTTTCGAAATTTCTTTTTCTCAAATAAAAAGTGTCTAGACATCTTTAATTAATAACTAATTCTATAACTGTTACAACCCAGGCTAGTTATATTCAGTAACAGACTTCTGACATTGGTATATTGTGGAAGTTAACTATCACCTACATCCTTAGTTTCTGAAACAGTTCAGGTGAAGAGTTGTTATCCGGACTTTCGTTTCATTGCTTCGTAGGTACAATCGCACAAATAGCTTTAAGAAGAAAGAGAATTGTAGGGAAAAACAAAAGAAAAACTGGGAAGTTGAATGGAGAAAATAAGGGAAATAGAAGAAAGCAAAAAGAAGTGAGAAAATAAATTTTGAATATGGTTAACGAGATGACAACAGAAAATAGTAAAAGAAGAACAAGAGAAAAATGATAAGAAAGGAAGAATAAAGAGAAGAAAAGGAGAATAAATGTAAAGATAAATTAATATTGATGAAATGTTGAAAGAAATTGTTTTTTGAGACTGTGAGAAATAAGATATAATTATAAGAGATCATTCCATTAACTTTTCTAATGCGCCATGGCATTTCTTTATGATGGCGACAGCATTTTTATGCAAACATTAGTTTGTCTTTTTTTCCCTGCTAATCAGTCAACATTCCTGTTGACTAAATGAACTGTGTGATCAAACTAGGATTCAACGAAGCTCAGACATTTTATTATTTTGATTTGCTTTTCTGAAAGGGTTTTTGACGTTATTAAAAAGCCAAAGGATTGTCGACAACAAACATGGAATAAATACTGCCGAGAAGTTTAACCCAGTGAAAGAATAGCACAGTGGTAGAATTGCAGTTTATTTTACAAATTTCAAAAGAAATAAAAATTCACATGAGCTAAAAAGTAGCATTCTACTTGCCGAATTAGCGATGGTTATAGAGTAATATTATGAAGACAAAAAATCTCGCACAGATACACTTTTGAAAGAGGGCATAATAATATTGAATATAGCAAGATATGAAAATGTAGTAACATTTGATTAAGCTCACAAAAAAGAGTTGTGAAAAGGCATCCAGTCGGTTGTACCTGAACAGTTAGCATAACATTCATCCGTTGTAAAAAGGCTGATGACACATTTGTAAAATACATGCAAGTATCAAGAAGTTCGTGTCTTTCTATGTGTTGTGGACCCGGAATAGGTCCGAAAGAAAACTCGAACTCAGCAATTCAGTGAAAACGTATTATTAACAAAAAGAACGAATACAGAAGTGTTGCACGTCCGACTGACGGCTAAGTACAGTAGTCAACTCGTCAACGGTCTACAGTCCTCTTGCGAGGCATAATATAGTTATAAGACGAGTCTATTTTGTCCATGAAGCTAGGTCCCATAACACCCCCCTTCCCAAGCATTTACCTCCGCAGGAGTCTCAATATCGTCTCCTTTTTGGATTGATGACGAGAGGGTCCGTGAACTTCCGCTTTCTTTTAGATATTCGCGGTTCCGGAGCTGATTGGGATATTAGAATGTCGAAGGTGTCGTAGATGGTATGCATCACCTCTTCTTCCTGGGGAGTACTGCTGCAGTCATTTTCTGGCATTCGGGTGTCAATTCCCAAACCTTATCTTTCCTTAAAAGCTCGTTCAGCGGGGCATGGAGGTTATGCATGTTTGGGATAAACGCTTGATAGTAGTTCGCTAACCCCCAAAAGCTCTGTAGCTCTGTGACGTTTTCAGGAGCCGGCATGTCCTTAATTGCCATGGCCCTTTCTGGGTCCGGTCTCCTACCGTCTTAGTCTATGATGTGACCCAAATATTTAATTTCTTTTATGAAGAAGTCACATTTGTGTTTCTTTATTTTGAAGCCATAGTCTTGTATTCGTGAAAATACTTTGTGAATGTGTTCCCAGTGTTGTTCCAAGCTTTTACTGTTTATTAGTATGTCGTCTAGGTAAGCCGTTTAAAAATCAAGTCCCCTCGGCATGGTGTTCATAACCTGCTGAAAAATGGCTGGCGCGACTTTGACTCCAAATGCAAGCCTTTCAAACTTGTATAAACCTCTATGTAGTAATTTTGAGCTTTCTTCCTCAACGGGTATCTGGAGATAAGCTTCGCTGAGATCGATTTTTGAAAAGAACTTGTCTCCATTAAGTTTCGTAAAAACTTCTTCCGGGCTTGGAAGTGGGTAGTGATAATCTTCTAGTGCTGCGTCCAGTAGAAAAATCTGCGCACACGCAGATTTCCTTAGACTTCTTCTTCACATACACTACTGGTGTTGCCCATTCCACTTTAAATAAAATGCCAGTCTGTACAATTCTGTCTAATTCCTTGTCTATTTCCTCTAACGAGGCAAAAGGCAAATTCCTTTTTTTCTTAAATATTGGTTGAGTGTTCTCTTTTAACTCAAATTTTGCTGACATCTTTTTGCATCTACCAAGGCCAGCCGAAAAGACACCGGAGAAGGTTTCTTTTATTTCCATTTTTAGTTTATCTGACTCGGTCGTCAGATTTTCTATTTTCTGACAAAAAGTATTTATTGGCAAATCCCACAGATTGAACTCCTGCATTTCAATCTGTGCCAAATAGATTGTCTGTGTTTTTAACACGAACATTTTTAAATTTTGGTTGTTCCGTTCAAAGTAACGTTCGCGATAATTTCACCCTCAAACTTAATTTTTTTACCGCTCACCGACCTAAGTATTTTGTCGGTTTTTAGCATGGTTGGATTATTTAAAATTTTCCAAGTATGTAGGTTGATTATTGATAAATCAGACCCGGAGTCTAACTATATCTACCACTCCGTCCCTTCAGCCCCTCAACCTCCGGCGTCTTCCTCTTTGGGTTGAGGCGCCCACTCGGTCTGAACCGAACTCAGTGGTAGCTGGCCGCACGCTACCTGTGTACCCGTAGATTGTTCGACCGGTCACTGGCCAAGTTCCGCCTGCTACCACGTTGTGTTAAATTTTAGATCCAGTGGGCGGGGGGGGGGTATTGTCCATACGCTCACGGTCGACTGGGGATGTAGGCACGGCTGTGAGGGTGGGCAGCAGGAAAATTAGAATGTGGCGGAAAAAGGAAATAATATCTGCAGAAGCCGAACAACAATGGGTAAAATATTGATATCTTTTATATAAGGAAACAACAACAGTAGAAAAGATTACAGAAAGGATAGAAAAGCAATTAACATAAGAAAAGAGGACTACTCCTCTACCAATTTTCCAACAGAGAGAGGTGTGTGTGTGATTAACTCGTTCCAAATCGACTTGGAAGGATATGTGGCTCATAATTCCAGCTTTTCAGTTTGTTGTCACACGTTAAGTTTCTTCGGCTTTTCAATGTGACTGCTACAACGACGATGATATTTCTTGAAGTCCTTATCTCTGACTCGTCACTGGACCGACTCACTACGACGACAGTCTCTCTACCCCGACGCTGCTTCACCGACGTAACTCCCAACGTAACTCCCAACGTAACTCTCCAACTCAGCATAACTCGCGTTTATATAGCAACCGAAGGTTATAAGCCAGGTTGTTCACGCGCTTAACACGAGTGTCGCCAGAATCACGTGTATTTGCAATGTTTTTGTTCCCCGGTCCAATTTATTTCAATATGTTTTTATCAAAAATATTATTTTCGGCTATTTTTTTTAATGACCCAGATTAAACATCGCCCCCTGCCCTTTGCATTTGTTTATAAACAAGTCTTCGCCAACCCGATTTGAAATTCACTCTTTATCCATCAGCCGTCTTAAGTTTCATATATCATTGTTCTAGATTCTTTCCTATTAATAGCGCTGACACAGTTTGTAAGATCGTGTTTTCCATTTTCAATCAATAAACGTTATATTTGCGTGTGTGCATTCATGTGGGTGTGTGCGTCAACCTCTCTCTGTTACAGTAAACTGGCTTTTTTATTCAGTATTTCTACCTGCACACACTTTCTTATATTTTTGACGTCCAGTTCGTCTGTTTTTGTTGCTCTAATCCGGCCTTTTTCTTTTATTTGTTCTACAATGTGAGCTCTTGTGACCAACTTTATTACAAGGTAGACAGGTTTTAAACCGATTTTGGCAATCTTTAAATCAATGAAGTGCTCCACAACGGTAACATGGACTAGGTGGTAAATTTTTCGGTTTTTGATTGAGTTGACTTTTTTCCTTAGGAGAGTGAAAATAATCTTTTTTGGTTTGACTTGTTTTTGAAGGAGAGGAAAATGTGGTTTTCGATGTATTTTTCTTATGTGTGCAACGCCTGACTCTTCAGTGTTTCTAGAATCATTTTTTTACACTTATATATTTTTGGCGGTCTTCGGCTATATTTTGTAAAGTTAAATTTGGTTCTCCCTCTAACCTGGTTAGGACTCTCTCCTTCTAATTTCTGCATCTTTTGACGATACAAGACCTTGTACGAATATTAGACATTTTAAATTGTCTGCGGTAAGTTTGGCTAATTTAAAATCGTCACAATGTTTGTTAACTACCGAATCGAACGTCGAGTAGTCTTCGCTGTCTTTCTTGGTTAGGTTTAAGCATTTTCACCTTTTGCGAAATAACGACGGTTTTGGGCTGAATAATTCTGTAAGAAGATTTACCGCTTCAATGAAAGTTAAATCACTAGTTTTTCGAGGTAATATGTAGTCCACGAATTTGCTATGTTCAGTAATCCCTAATTTCCGGGGCAGTAGGCGTAGCTTTTTAGCGTCTGTCTATTTTCCACAATCTATTTCGAATAAATCCTCATACCTTCTGAAATATGAAGCGAAGGTTTTATCTTCGTCTGGCGAATAAGTTAAATTGTCAATTGTACTCCAAATCGCGTTTTGTGAAAAAGTAGTTTTGCTCTCGGTATTTTGACCTTTATTCGACCCTGTTTGTAGAAGCAATTCTTCAAGCCTTTTCTGTTGTTCTATCATTTGTCGCTGTAATTTTAATTGCTCTTCTCCATGTTTTCGCTGCTGTTCTTCGTATTTTTGCTCTAATTCTAATTGTTTTTCTTCGTTTCTTCGCTGTTGTTCAAACTGGAGTTTAAACAGTTCTAACATAGTAGCTTTAAATTCTTCCATGTTTTACTTTTCAATATTACGCTTCTATGTAAGTTTACTTGTACCAAGCCTTTGTATTGCTCGGAGGAGAGAAGAAGTAAAAAAATCACTTTGTTCTCACTTTAAATGTGTTATTCACGTACACAGTTGATTGTTGGACAACTGCGAAACGTAAAGTTTATACTTCGGCGATGGAAACAAAATATTTTCCTTTCTTGTAAAGACAATGCCAGAACAAGGAACATTAACTTTTTCTCTGCGAGAGAAAAAAAGAGAAATCACTTTTGGTTAATAAAAATAATAAATCAACTTACCAATTTTTTCTTTTTTTTTATATGATTTCACGTGGAGTTCGTTAAATTCTAGTCGCCAGTGTTGTAGAAACTGGTAAACAAATTTTGTTTCTTTTATGGTTTTCTCGTAGAGTTCTTTGAATCCTCGTCACCAGTGTTGTGGACACTGGTAAACCAAAAAACTTTTTTTTTTATAGTTCTCCGTGGAGTTATTTAAATCCTCGTCGCCAGTGTTGTGGACCCGGAATAGGTCCGAAAGAAAACTCGAACTCAGCAATTCAGTGAAAACGTATTATTAACAAAAAGAACGAATACAGAAGTGTTGCACGTCCGACTGACGGTTAAGTACAGTAGTCAACTCGTCAACTGTCTACAGTCCTCTTGCGAGGCATAATATAAGACGATTCTATTTTGTCCATAAAGGTAGGTCCCCATAACATTATAACATTTCATCTTACAGCAATTAGAATCGTTTGGAAGCCTAAGTTTGTTTCTTCCTGGCGCAACTTCTAACAATGATCGCCGGATCTAGAGTTTGTAGATTTAAGGAAATATGAAACATGCACATCAGCTTTATTGTTACGTGTCAGTGGGTCGAGAAGAGAACGACTGGGACAATTTTAGTTGTTTTAATCAGAACGAAAGCCATTTTTACTGCCCTCAATAATAAAAAGTAATAAAGAAGATTGATCAGTAGATCTCAATTATTATTTTCTTGCTTTCATACATTATAAAGGTTTCAAGTAAATGAAATGATAGTGTACATGGTGACCATGATTTTAAAGTTATGAAGAACATCAAAGACGAATATAAAACAACTTTCTCGCAACATGGATATCATATTAGTTATAATCATTGATGTAAGATAAAATGGATTTTGATATGGTTTCAGAATAATCAAAGACCCACATTGGTAACTGGCACTACAGAATCATAAACCAAAAATGTACCAAATAAGAAACCGTGTCACCTGAGGACTACCAACAGCAGAAACAACTAAAATATACCTCAAAGATAAAATAACAATAAATCAACATGTTAACATTCAACACCACTTCAAATATAAGGTTAGAAAGGAAACCCCTATAATACTGGAAAGAGCGATAAAAGCTACTGGACTTGAGAAACTTGTTTTCCTAAAAAAGATTTTTAAGAGGAAGATTTGATAAATTTCAAACTTAAACAGTACTTTGGAATGTTTCCTTGTAGAGAAACGGCTAATATTACTATTACCATTAACATTATTCGTTTTCAATAAAAACATTGTAAATGTTTATAATATCAAAATTGTAGAACCAACACATACTAATGTTTTAAGAGAAAGATTTTATAAATTTAATCTGAAAACAGTACTGGCTGCTCGGTCAATGAATGACAAATGTTTTCTTGTAGAGGAACTGCTAATATTATCATTGCCATTAAAATTAGTGGTGCTTAATGATATTAGGCGCGAATTTGGGATCACGACTCTCAACTAACCTCAAATGAAGATATGAAACCATGTTGAACTCGGATACAGTCTTACATATCGTAATCCTTACATATTTGTCATTCATTCCATTATAGGATTTTGGAAGCTATTTTGAAGCAATCAAATAGCGAGATAATCTTCTTTCACCGATTAAAACTCTCGTCGGCCGGTCAGCGCAATTTATATTAGCTATTGTTACCAAAATCTAAAAATAATTTATTTAATCCTATAATCTAAACATTTTTTACTAAATTTTTTCACCCAGTACATGCTTAATTGTCACTCAAGGTTGAAGATTACTGAAGGAGATAGTTGTATGTTCAGTAAGAGTAGGAGGTAAGAGGTTGATGAGCGTATGTGGGAAATATAACGGTTCACCCTAGACTTGAAGAGGTTAAGATTATAGTGGTCTGGAAAGCATCCTCTCGGGAGTCTGTTCTACAAAGTGACATAGTGGTTCATCTCAGTATATGTGGCAGGCTGATCTTAGCTGTGAAAGTTAGAACTGGTGGAACTGTAGCTCGTCGGAACATTCGCCATGGAAATAGCGAAAGAGTAGCGAGAAGATTGCGATATTTCAACTGTGGGGAAGAACGTTGCAGAGAGGAAAAATCATCTGAGTAGACGCTTTTGAACTATCAAAACTAGAATCTTAGAGTAGGCAGCTCCACCCCAGATATGGCACAAGTTCTCTATTTTTGGTCTGATCTGGCTCTTGTAAAAGAAGAGCATAGTAAGTGTCATTATATCATTTTATCGGCATCTTAACAATGGATATATGAGTTTCACGAGGTCTGCGGGTGAACTTAAGTTATAATATGCGTTCAAAACTAGGAGTCTAATTTGAGAGAACATCCGTTTATCGCGATATTCGAGAATTCAGGGTTTACTTAGTGAAGACGGAACCTTACAATTTTTTTTTTCTGTGGTATTGAATGTTCCAAGTCCCATTGAGCCGTTAGAGCAAGGTCAGAGGAGAGATCGGCTGCTAGACTCTGGTCATTTAGATTTGTAAAGGTGCAGTCATATATAATTGTATCATCTGCGTAGATACTAAAGAACAGAATATCTTAGATCATTAATATAAAAGAGAAACAGGGTAGGTCCGAGAAACGAGCCTTGGAATTAGAAACATGGTAATTAACAACGAACTTCATGATCCTACCTGTTAGGAACGATTTGATAATTGAGAAAACTCTTCTAGAGATTCTATACGCGGAGAATTTGTGTAGCCATACTTTATTAAAAGCGTTCGCTATATCTAACGCGATCATCCTTGAGGGTTCCACTGATTCTGTGCGTAATGAAAAGGATTATAAGATTTTTTTGTTGTGAAATAAATGAATTTACTAGACACATCGGTTGATTTTATAATCTGAACAAAACACTTTCTATTCAATATTTGTAAATCTAATGTCTGTATTTCCTTTCCATTCGGCTGACGATATTAAAACCAAAAGATTATGTATGAGAATTACGATACATTTAAAACGGCTATTTAATTACGAGACACGGGGACAGAGATTTTCTTACAGATGCACATCTGATGGAAGATAAAATACATGAAGTGAAAAACTTTTTATTAATCAAATTACCTGTTCATGTATCTATTATTTCATATCGTCGTAAAAATAGAAACGAATCCTACGTATGTATGTATGAAATTTCAGATAGACTATGTCTGTAAAAGGACTATATGAATAAAAGGAAAACTTAGCTGACGTGTTTCGTCGTCTCGGAGACTTTATCAAGGCTTATTCAAGGACTTTATATACTTAATGGAAAGTAAGAAGTTTGTGTGTGGTTCATCTTTTAAGTGAAAGTTTTTTTTTTCATGGGAATTATCAATTACAATAATTGAATAATTTGAATAAATAAACGAATAATTAATGCGTTTAATTATTCAAATTTGTAAAACTGCTTTTCTGTTTGGAAAGGAAATATGGCGATTTACATTCTGACTCATGTCCATATCTGTATGCTCTCCGGCTCTCTTCCAGTGCCTGTCAATCCGGGGAGCCTTTTGGGGTTTTTCGAACTGTGTTCCTTTTTGTTATTCTGCAATTGGTTCATGTTCCGATGTATATGACTTGTTCTTATCGACCTGTTTCCACTGTAATCCCCAACCAGAGATTGAACTCACAATTACTACATCACCAAATTCGTAAAGCAAGGCTTTAATTCACTATGCTATTGCTCTGTGACACTATCCTGAACCTGCCTGCCTGCTGATGCTGTTGTCACACATGTCTGCCTTCACCACGGCTGCACTTTACCTACTGCTGCTATTGATTTTGGTGCCTTGCTTTTATTTTTTTCTTTAAGTGTCAATAGCCTCACTGTGCTATTTCTATTGATGACTTCTATTTGATATTTAGTGCTATACGAGAAATAATTATTTTCTGTCTAATATTTCTACTTATTTCCACTAAGAATGGTGACCACTCTTCATTTCCATACATGATCACCGTTGCTTGATTTCAGAATCTCGCTCCTAATTACACTTTTTGATATTTCAGCCTTAATTTTAAGGATCCAATTTTTAATATCATAAAAATAGCCGAGCGTTAGTTTGTGAACTTGGTAATTGTGAGATCAATCTTTTGGGATGAGTAATACACGCCTAGACTCAGGGCGAATAATAATGGAGCGTTATTAAATAAGAACAAGACGAGATATCCTTAGACCTTAAGCCCCAGAACGGCAACTATCGTATATTAGATGAAACGTAGATTAAATAAATTTTCAGTCCGAAGTTCCTTGAAGGTTATCCGAATTGAGAGACACATGAAAAATGTTGAAATTTGTAACAATAACAAGAAAGATGAGGATCCGATTGCAAATATTATGTTAACTCTTCATAATACGTCAGCTTGTTAATTTCTTTTGAAAAAAAATACAAACTATGTTTAATGAGAATAATTTTGGGCTGTTGACTGATTTCTAATCTTAAGATGAACCATTTAAGGCTGCATCAAGAAAAATTCATATTGATGCATCTGTGGAAGTACATTATATGATAAATTAATTCTTGTGGCAATAGGAGACAGACATGTCAGACCAAATACCCGTAAGTTAAAATTTGACTTCAATCTTTGTATCGTTCATAAATATTATTTCAATATATACATTGCAGTGTTGCTTCTGCCAAGTGTTATATGTGAAATCTTGAAAAATATACCGGAGGGTAAGTCAATCGTCAGAATAATTCATTTTGGTAAGTCATTTTCTCATCCAGCAACATAATTACAATAGTCAATCAGTTTACCTGTTTATTTATTTCACCTCATATTTATGAGTTGCAGAAAAATATTCTGATGATGAATTTGCATTTAGCTTGTGACGTGGGAAAAAAATTCCTCGCGAAACTGCAATAAGAATGGAATCATCACAAAATAAGAAGGATTTGTAAAAAGATATATTTCGTTTCCGGCAAAGTAGTGGTCATCGAATTTGTCTAAAAACTAATTTTTCCTGCCTTGTTCTTCATTACGTGTGTTATGACTCTGGCCTTTTACCAGAGATGACATCATAGACAAACGCATATTGCACCAATCGCTTTCAGATTTGTTGTCTTTTTCATTAATTCCAATATTTTTATCCCCACAGATTAAATAACCACCATATGAATATTCTCATAACATTTTCGTCACATGTACTTATATATCTAAATAAGATCAAGAATCCAACTTGACGTCTGTGCTAAATGACATCTAATACAGAGTGTACCAAAGATGTACAATGACGCTTACTATATAATGAAAGCTTCTCGGATCAAAATGGTGGAGTCACCTTATGATACATTCATAAAGTATTATCTCTGCTCAATTTGTTTTTTAGTTTGTAAGATAATGGCAGTCGATCAAAGATTATTATCCGACGGAGTGTGTTTTGTCGTCGCTGTTGTTTGCTAGGAGTTGAGTTGATATTTCCGGCTGTGTCAAATATAGCTAATGTCCCTTATATTAGCTGTAATAATGATTTTGCCAATAACAGCTTTTATGGATGACATCTCAATGCGAGGTGCTTTTAACTCGTCTGGAAAGTTTACAATCTTGGCCAATGAAATTCAAGCTCACTAAAAGAGGAATACATATGTCGGGAAATATATTTTCTGAGAAATCAATTGCATTCAGCAAATAGCCTATACGACCATAACTGTCATTTAAGTCCAGCTATTAAGACATATATTGATATGACAATTCTCTTCCCTGCAATGATTTTCATTACATGGTGGACCATGTAACGGAGATATATATATTTTTTTCTCATAGAATTCATTGGGAACCGAATTTCCAGTGAGCAGAAATGAAAGCAATATAAAGTTTGTCACATATGATGGTTAATTCTTGAGATTTTTGTTTCAGTGTATTGATTTTATGTTGATAACACTCTGCGGGTGCAAGGTGGTATTTACGGTGGTTTCGCCTTCGAATTTACGCAACTGGAATTACGAGAAGTTATCTGTGGCAATGTTAATTAACGAGGTTAATGATACCAGTGTCTAAATGATTCTCTCTTGAGAAGACAGGAGGAGGAGATCCAACGCGCAGACAAACTTTACAATTGTTTAGAAATCGAACTGCTGCTATAGATTTTAGGATTCTAGCACACCAGTCAACTAGTAAATCCCAGTATTTCCGCGTAAGTTCGATCCTTTTCATATACTGAATGAAGGGTCCAGTGTCGATAATGTTCATAGTGACAGCTAAGCTTTTTCATGGTTGGCACTGAACAAACTTAGTCTATTAATTCTCTCAATGTTTCTAACTTGGAGACAGGAGAGATGTAAAGTGGAAAAGGAACTTGCTTTTGAGTGGTTTTAGCTGTTGAAAATGAATGTTATCTTACAGGCACATAAAGTGAATGATGTCGGGCAGCCCGCTGTAGGTGGAACCGCTTCGGAAAGAAATGTCTGACAGCTGATCCTCTTTCAATAATCTCTTGTAGTTCAACCCCACACTTGTTATTTTTTGTCTAACTTTATTAGATTAAATTAACTATATTATCTATGTATGAAAATATGTATTTATTCTTATAACTGTCAATTTCATATCTAATAAATCCGCATTGTCGTTGAAACCAAACAATGATAAAAATATTTTCTTAGAGTACCCATGCGCATACAAACTGTTTTCTCAGTAAAGATATATTGTCAGAAATTTTCAATACAGAAAGAGAGGGAGAGAGAGAGAGAGAGAGAGAGAGAGAGAGAGAGAGAGAGAGAGAGAGAGAGAGAGAGAGAGAGAGCGAGAGAGAGAAAGCGAAAGAAACAGAGATAGAGAGAGAAAGAGAGAGAAAGAGGGGAGGAGCGAGAGAGAAAGAAAAAAGTAAAAGTAAAGGGGAGAGATTAGAGAGAGAAAGAGTTGATCATATATTTATTGTTAATAGAAAGAAACTTTAATTTTTTCTATTCGTTTCTCCTTTCGTTGAAAATTTCTAATTGTAATAAAATTAAAAGAATTTGAAATAAAGAAAACACACACACACACACACACACACACACACACACACACACAGAGGCACGCACGCACAGAGTTAGAATGGAGACAGCGGTATAAAACCTGAAATAAAGAAGAAACGAGAGCGAGAGATAGATAGAAAGATTGACAGGAAAAAGAGAGAGATAGATAGAGAGAGGGAAAGACGGAGAGAAATAGTGATTGATAGAGATTGGTACAACCATAACCGTAGAATTCTGAGAAAATAAAACGAAACTTGTTTATATTTCATCCATATTTTATTCGCAATATTCTACAAACCTTTCCACACAAATGAAATAAATAATATTCTATCGCTTATTTACAAGCGAGCAAAAAATAATAGGCAATTTAAAAAAAATAAAATGTGCAAAAGAGACAACATAAAAAAGATATTCGGGCAAACAAGAGACGCAGCTGGAAAAGCAAAACATTTTTCTAAAAAAAATGGTCAGATTGAAAATGTTCAAAGTTCGGATACAAATATTTAAAATCACATCCATATATTCATAAATACATGTTTGCAAACGCACCGGCAAATATAGAGTTTAGGCTAAAAACAATCATTCATTCGAGCAGAGTTGCGATTATTGGTTTCTATTTAGGTATAATATTGTAAACAAAAAGGCAGTCTTTTATATTGTCTCTAGTACGATTTCACAAATCATTTTATTATCGTGTCTATTAATTTGTACATGCAGGTATCCTATTGGTAAGAAGATAAAGTACATTATTAACAATATTTAAAATCTATATATTTGAAAATTGTTCCAAAATATGCATTTTTATAGCTTTAAAACAGATTTTATGAATATATATATATATATATATATATATATATATATATATATATATATATATATATATATATATATATATATGGTGTGATGGGTAAATTGTCGCCATTTTATATTTTTATATTGCGCGTTGTTTGTTTTTGATTTTGTCAATTGAAACAGAATAGTAATGTCAGTTGAGTATCGTCAGAAAAACAGCACCATGACGCAATGAACTCCGTCAGAAATTTGGAAATGACATATTGTACTGCTAGGCATTCGCGCTGAAAGCTCCAATACGAACATTTCAGACTGTTTGGGTGTCAATGTGAGGACAGTACAGAAGGATTCGAAAAGAGTTGGATGAGTCTAATGGTGATGACGATGGTGTTTAGAGTGACCACTAGTGATGGCGACGTTATGCCTCCATTCATCTTCCCACAACACGGAGACATGCATCAAGTGCCTTGAGGAGGTAGTGCTGACCTGGACCAAGAAAGTGGCTGCTGGAAGACCCTATATCTTGCAACATGACTCTGCACCATGTCACACGAGAAGGAGAACACAGTCATGGCTATCAGACAATTTCTGCGACCACATCAGCCTTTACATCTGGCCAGCTAACTCCCCAGACTGCAACTACCTTGATTATTATGTGTGGGGCACAGTTGATCGAAAGACCAACAAAACTTCTTGTAACACCAAAGATGAACGACAGGCAAGGATTATGGCAGCATTCATCAACTTAAAGAGACCGCCCAGAAGAGTTGCAGGAGATTCCGAAGTCGTCTGAAAGTCATCGTTAAAGTCAATGGCGATTTTATTGAATAAATGTACTCTTTAGTATTTCAAGATATTATTTTGTAATTTTGGAATAATAAGCAGATATTTTTTATTAAAATTTAAATTACGTAACGGTCAGTCTGTATGAGTATAGCCCTGAGGATTGCATTGTACATGAAACTCCTAGTCATGCTACCAGTGAGCGATAACATGTATATTTCTTAATATATACTTAAAAGCTCTGTTTTATTGCATTAATCACTGTTTTATTAACACCAGCATTATGTGTGCGATATATATATATATATATATATATATTCATCTTTGTGAAAGTACATATATATATGTATATCTGTGTGTTGGCAGTATGGTATCGCTGAATAAAAATGTATATGTTTATGTGTATGTATGTGCGTTTATAAACATGCACACATTTACTCACATGTCAGAACAGAAACGATTTTTCCTCAACTGTACAAATATGCAAGTGATATAGATATATAAAAACACCAGAGAACACTTTCTTTCTATCTCAGTAGGATAAACATTGATCATATACACACGGATAACACAGAAACTCAAACACACACGTACGCATTATGAGGACAAAAAGCAATTGAATACAATAGGTAAATTCTTTTTATAAATGTTCGAGAACGAACTACACAACTAATCCCACGTATATACATACATGCTCTTCACATACGTGTATATGCATACATGTACGTATATAAATCATTTGCACACTGACAATATGTGTGTGTATCTGCTTATGTAAATAGGCATTAAACTTATATCTGTGTCGAAACAGCGAACTAAACATTTACACAAATCTTTCATATATTTTTATCTTGTTTAGAAAAAACTGTTAAAATAGATATAAGCGATAAAAATGTTTTGTCCCTCTGAAAATGTCAAAAGATTTTTTTTTTCTTGTCTTTTTTGGTCGGAAGAAGACCATAGTCGGAAGAAGAACATTCACATTACCAAATATTCATTACTTAAAAAAATGGAATGTGTGGGTCAAATTACATTTCTGATTGTCCTGATCGACAGGTGTTCCCTTGATAGCAAAGACAAGTGTTCCGTCCATTATCCTATGACTGTAAACAGAGTAATTTATAGTAATAGACAGGCATTTTCATTACCACTACCCTCAGGGGTTCGGGTTGTTCTAATGTTACTAGTGTATAACTAAAGAAAAAGAAAGGAGAGAGAGAGAGAGAGAAAGAGAGAGAGAAAGAGGGGGAGGGAGAGAGAGATTCTTTAATACGTCTTTTAAAAACAACACAACACAGAGGCTACAAGAAACAGATGTCAGATAAGCGACGTAACTACGAACTTTCCTGGGAAACTCTCTGGGAGAGTCAGACATTAGAGTCAGATGACGATATTGTTGAAAATACGGAAACATTTTTCGGTCATTCCATGTCTTCGAGTTCCGGATAAAAAAACATCAATTTTGTTTTTTGCCTCAAAGACTTGTTCTTTTGAATTTTAGAATAAAAGAATAATGAATAGAAACACAGGAAACACAAATTATTAAATTTCAAATGGGAACAAAAAGAATTCTCTGGACACTTCATTGACAACGGAAGAGCATATAAATCAACATAAACATGGCTACGCGAAGGGACCTCGTATGTGAAACGGAATTGCTCTTAGTAGCGGTTCAAAACAGTATCATAAGAATTAAAACAAACAAAAGCTTGGCAGACTAAGTGAAACAACGATTGAAGAAATATTGGTTCTCCGAAACATGGAAATATGCTGAAAGGTAGGCAAAGAAGAAAGATCTATCTACAGTAAATCAGAAAGAAGAAATGGAAAATTGTGCAAAGCAAATACTCACAGAAGTACAGAAAATCTAACACAAGAAGAAATAAATGAAATTGATAAAATAAAACAAAAACCATGACCGAACAAAAACTTTCGTTACCATCACTAAGAAACAAGGGCGACAAAACAAAAAAATCTCGAATATTACACAAGTGAGACAGAACTCGGAAAGACAATTAAAATTTACCAAAAATACTGCACTGCAACAAACAAAAAGTGAGGAAACACTAATTATTAAATTGGAACAAAAATAATTTTATGAACAAGCAGATGACAGCAGATCAATCAGTATAAACATGGCTGCGTGGAGGAAATCTCATAAGTGAAACAAAGTCGCTCATAATAGCAGCTCAAAACAGTAACAAAACCCATATAAAAACTGAGATAGATAAAATTCAAGAAAAGAGTAAATGTAGACAGTGTAGAAATAAAGGAGTGACAATAAACAAAATCAGTGAATGTTTTACATTGCCGAAAAAATACAATATGAACAATTTGATAATGAAGGCGATCACTGAGAACGGTGCAAATGACTACATTTTGACAACACAAACCAGTGGTTTACGAAGAGACAAAAATGTGCCCTTGAAAGTGAATCGCATAAAATTCTCATAATATTTAGGGATTCAAAAGGCTTACCCTATCCAGGCCAACAGACTGGACTTAATAAACTAGAAACAATCATTGTAGAACATGGAGGAGGCGGCCGTTCTAGCAGTTAACGTGCCGATTGGAATAGTCTCGAAAAGCCTGGGAACCATCTGGAAGAATTGGATTTTAGAATATGTCGCAACCATCCAGACGATGACATTGGTGAAAATGCGGAACCAGTTTTCGGTGATTTCTTCTCTTCGAGTTCCGTATAAAAATAAATCAATTTTATTTTGTTTTGGTTCAAAGTTTTTTGTTTTGAATTTCATAAGTTTATACCAAATTCTACATTCATTTGACTAACGAAATATTTGAATTTTCTCTTCAAAGACATGGCCTTTTTGTAATTATTTATCAACAAAGAAAAAAAAATTAGAAGTAGTGGGTCATGATTTAATTTGTCCTTGATTCAAGAGCTAACCTTCTTGACTGATTGATCATTTTTACTGGTTAAATTATTTTAGTGAATTTAAGCGTTGTTCATGAGTGTTCATTTTCCGAAATTTGAACAGGAAAGTTTCATGATATTTTAGGATCCGTTCCGTATGCACCAAGATGTAGGCCTTAATATATCTATAGTTGTAACCTATTGAATTATCTGTTTGGAGCATTAAAATAGATTATTCTAAAAATTACACATTATTCACAGATGCACCTGTTAGCTAATTTTTATTGCGTTAAATAGCTAAAAAGGTTCAGAAATATTTTCTCTACATTCTGCTAGTCAACTGTTACTTTGATATCTATTAAATTCTTTCTTTCTTTCTTTCTTTCTTTCTTTCTTTCTTTCTTTCTTTCTTTGTCAATATTCGTTGTAGACCTTTTTTGTTTCCTCTGAAAGGACGGACATTGTAGAGTTTGGGCCACTGAGGAAAGTAATTGCCTAAACTGTTTCCAACTTGGCCAGACACTGGAATGGTTTTGAGCAAACGCTAAATGTTAGTAATTTTATTTCACTCATTAGTCAGATAATAAGTTAACGAACTTCTCAGATATTGCTGTGTCTTAATCAAAACATTCGCTTCCAGTCATCCGTCATTTATTAGTAAGTCACTGGCACACCGACACATCGGACTTATGCAAACTTGCAAAAAGATATAACGCTGCATTTTACTTGAAAAACTAAAAAAAGCACAGATACATTGATAATTTGTATGTCACTAGTTTTTAAAAATCTGAAATCCTTGCTTGATTCCAGGTAAAAAGTTACAGAATTCTCTTGTATTCGTTTTAACTCAATAAAAATACATAGAAAATTCGATCGAATATAAATCTATGTAAATTGATAAACATGCATAAGACATGTTCAGAAAGAATAAGTTATGATATCTGTCGATGTCTATAAACTTGGACGCTTACAAATTAACAACTGTCGTTTGATTGATAGAAATTCTTAAGTCAATTAGAAAATCAGTGAGGAAGAAATTGAATTGTCTGTTGGTGAGATATCTTTTCATTCACGCAGTTTTTATTACTGGGAATACACGAGAAAAACAGCTTTCTGTCCAAATATATGAATGCTTACCATCCCCAATTTTATATAATATTTTAAAACTTTGTATACTCAAAATATATATGCATGCAGTTATATTTAAACAATCATGCATAGGAATGTGTTTATAACTAAGTTTATTCCGTGCCGAGGAACAATTTCTGCTTAAAATGTCCAATGTTGTAGTTCTTGTTCAAATTGGCAGGGGGGAATTTTTACGAAAAAAAGCCAAAACAAAAGACATTTACCAAAACGACACCACCGTGTGTTATTTCGTGTATGAGGAAACAAACAGTAATAACAATGAAAAAGAAATCAATAAACAGGATTTTATATTCATTTACTAAACTGAGTGTAGCATTGCTCAAGGAAGACAGAACATTAGTTAGATAAAAAAAGAGATTGTTTTTGTTTTGTTGTGGGAATAAGGAAGCTACATCATTTGTCCACGGTGCAACTCTTTAACTTCAAAACGAATTGCGGGCTTTGTTAATTTCGATCTGTCATTCCTTTATTAAATTTTAACGACCTTGCACAACAAACGACTAGGCTTAAGTTGACACAAATCCCAAGTCACCAGTGGGTTTTCAGATTGTGCTGTCAGTCGAATCATCTACTTCTATCGGAGTGATTGCCCAATCATATATGTAATTTGTATACGAGTCAAATATTAAAAAAGGTGAAAAATGTTCTGATTTTGACAAAAGTGGTCTTCATCAATAATTTTACTTCGTTTGATAATTCTCAAATGTTCATTTTGAAAGTGAAACTGTGTTCTTTAATAACTAGAATCGATAAATTCTAGATGTATATTCTTATACGTTCAAACGATATAGGATTATTTGAAATGCTGTCATTTTCACTGTTAACCGCTTCCATAAGTCAACGCTCTTTATACAATACGAACTTTATGCAAACATGAATGTCTGTATTATTTATATTCGTCCTAATGTCCTCATCTTTGGTGTTATTATTGGTATTATTGCAAAGTTTCGGCTTTTCTGCTCTCCGTCCTGCTTCAGGTATCTGTCGATCGAATAAAATATCGAACTCAATCCTTCATTCTGCGGAGAGTGCAATGGCCGAAACGTTGTGATAATAACAACAAAGACGAGGACATTAGTCCCAATATAAATAATGTAAATAATGATAACTCATCATCATATTTGCATTTGTTGGTTTCGACCTGTGTTACAATGAATGTCATTACTAAACTGTTTCCAGTGAATTGAGTTTGAGAAATTACGTAGCTTTTCAGAATGAATTACTTAATAAACAGAGTAATATTAGAATTATAGGGAAATAATGAAATAGTATGCCTTCATAATTCTGGAGGTAGCTAATTAATTTGCCTTCATTTTTGTATTTCATGTGGCTATTTAAAGTTTAGGCTGAAACATTGTACACGACATTGTGGACTTTAAATATTATTTTTTTCTTGAAGCTTGTTTCGTAAAACTTGGTACAAAAGTTTATTTGTAATCGCAATTTTGAGATTAGAAATGTATTTATAAATAAGTTTTGTATCTCATTCGATTAAGATTAAACATTTCTTTATTTCTTGGAATACAATGAAAAGATGGCATTAATGAAAAATGCAGAATTCCTTACCTATTCAGTTATATTCATTGTTATCCAAACTATGATTTTGTCATAACGAAATTTTCGCTTATTTCGTAGCATTTGTTCTCCTATTCGAAAATTTTATAATATAAAGAGAATATAATATATAATAAGGTTAAACACAATAATGTCCAATAAAAAGTGCAGATTCAATAACTCACAACTGAGAAAGAGGAATAGAATAAAATGCAGAAAATTTGACATGTTACTCTTCACGTTTGAAATTTATATTTCAATTTACTAAAGAATTTGAAACGGAAATGACAATAATTGCAAGAGATTAGCATATATATTGTCATGACATTTAAGTATTGAAATTAACAATAACTCATATTGGCCAAAGGTTTTTATTTGTTCATCATTTTGATCATTAGAATCACAAATATTTTCCCGAAATTACATCCATTGAAATATTTCGTTGAAGGATTGAGTTCGAAATTACAAACAAAGTTCATTCCATCATTTCAAGCGTTGCACCTGACATGAATAAACGGACACGTAAATGTATCTAAATAAAGAAAAATGTCGAATATCATCACCATTTCTTATTTGTAATGTTGATTTTTTACAGGTTGTTGTCCTTTACATCCCCGATGGACAAAACATATTCTGCAGTTTGTAGTTGGTTTGAAATAATTGTCATATATGTGTGAATTAAAAGAAAAAAAAATCTAAACATCTTGCCCAGATATACACAGCCTAAAACAGTCGATAATTATGAATGGTGAAACATGTATTAAATGAACTGTTAGAGATCATTTTAATTGAATGTGAAAGACAAAAGTATAGTGGAATAAAAGGGCAACGATTAGTGGCATTTCAGCGAAAGAAAACCTAAAAGAATATCAGTCTCACACATTACTACTGTTGTGAATCAATCTAAACTTTTAGCCTTGAGCCTGACTTAACAATAAATAGTAAATATCTGCTTTAGAGGCTTTACTCGTGGATACAATATTTGCTATCACAGGTTGGGATTCAAATGTAGCGAAACGCCAGAATTTCTTTTGTTGATTTTCATTCCAGGCCAAGCCTTTTCCTTTCATCTCGCCACCCACCTTGTTCACACATTAGCCATATCTTAAAAACTATCAAGAAACTGTAGGATCAAATCACACTTGCTCATTTACGTTACATTCTTCTTTTTAGTTCTATCAAAAGAAGAGTTCAGTTTAAATTGAATAATAAGAATCAACTTAAAGCATATCAATGTTTATAGTAGCGATATAATGCAAATCACATTAAGCACATTAAGTTCTTAATTGGAAATATATTTTCCTGTAATCTTTGAAAAGACTGTGTACTACTGTATATTTTCCAAAATACAAGTAACACCAGTAAAGAAAAAAAGCTTACGTACTAATTACCAATTTACGAAACTTAAACCACACTCAGTGTAATACGATGAGGTGGGAAGAAACAACGAAGGTGGTGGAAGTACAAATTTTGATTCTTATGAAAAGTAATGGCCAGACGAAAAGTTTTCCAGGATCCCGCGCCCCCAAACCAAACGTAATAATATAAAAAGCTATCAAATTTGCGTTGTCTGGCATTAACATTTATTTTGACGCAGATAAATGTGTTTGTTTTCTTTTTGTTTTAGAGCATATCCATTTTAAAACCAATTTTAAATTTTTGTTTAAAGTCGCGTTACATTAATCACTTTTGGGTCGGCTAACGATTTGATAACTTATATTCAAGATGTCTTATATTTGAATATCACTTCAACAAATTTAGTTTATAAATGTTGGTAATTAGGTACTGTAGACATCATTTACACATTTAACATAGGTATGCAAAAATGTAAGATTAGCTTATGTAAACCGACGCGCATTTTTGAAAAATTTATTGCAAATTATATAAATTAACATTGATTTCAAAAGTATCTAACAACTGTAAATTTCAATATTAACACGTCAAAACAAACATCGACATAGAGATATACACACATATGCATTTATCAGCAGATTCACTTTACAATTAAATACAATAATGTTCACCTTTACTTAGCGATACTGAAAAACAAGTAATTTTGCTTAAAAGCATAAAATATATATGTAAATAGTTGATAAAATAGACATGAATCAACGAAATGTTATATATATATATATATATATATATATATATATATATATATATATATATATATATATATATATATATATATATATATATATTAATAAATATACACATTATCCAACACTGTTAGCCCGACTCAGAGTTTCTACCAAACGCAATCATCTGATGCTGAGTGTGTACTGACCATTACTTATATATAATTACAAAATATATCAGTTTACTGTAATGCTGACGTAGTTAAGGCCTATCTATATTGGGATATAATTTGTTCAAAAACTGTTTTAAAAAAATATTTATATCTCTCATTAAACTATGATAATGTATAGCAACTATGATAACCGGTATTACCATATGCACATAAAAGATAAATATTTATTATGGATTAATTTAATTTAATTTTATATTTAGAGTAGTGGGTTATCAACTATTCATTATTTATATAATATTTGCTTATAAATTTATTTACTATTTATTACGTATTATGGTTTCTTGGTTTTAAGATATTAATTTTTTATATATATATATATATATATATATATATATATATATATATATATATATTCTTTTTATATATTTTTAAGGGTTATTAAAAGTTTTATAAGTTATTATGATTTATTTACATTCATTATATTTATTTATATTTATTTATTATTATATATTTTAGTAATAATTTTATATTAAATTACATTAAGTTAGCTTCCTTTCATTATATAAATAATTAATAATTGATAATCTACTACTCTAAAGTAAAATAAGATAAAATAAAATTAGTAATTTATAATAAATATTTATCTTTTATTTTCATATTGTAATATATTTTAGTTGATAGATTTAATGTCATGAGAAATTAGTTTTAAAAAAAGTTTTTGAAAAAAACTATATCCCAATATAGATAGTGCTTAACTACGCCAGCATTATTGTAAACTGATATATTTTCTAATTATATGTAAGTAATAGCTAGTACACACTTAGCACCTGAAGATTGCGTTTGGCATGAAAGTCCGAGTCGTGCAAACGGTGTGGGATAATAAGTATATTTATTAATATATACACTTTATAATATCGAGCACTGTTTCAATGATAATAGCACTTTATGTGCGATTGATATATATATATATATATATATATATATATATATATATATATATATATATATTATATATATATATATATATACACATATATATATATATATACATATATATATATATACATATATATATATATATATATATATACATATATATACATATATATATATATATATATATATATATATATATATATATATATATATATATATGGTAATGATTGTTTAAGATAAGAGTGGTATGAACCATTACGATCATAGTCATAATATTTCAATAATGTTTCCACAATTATGGTCATAATAACATTTATATTCACTTCATTTTATATCAATAATTTCAATAAAGAATATAGAATTAGATAAATGACAAAGATGATAAGAAAACATATGAAACAAACAATAATTAATTTGGGAATTATTTGATTAAATGAAATGTTCTTTGAACATCGGCTTTTAACATAATATTCTACATTCGAAGATGACTACGGGAATTGCTTTGACGGATAATTTCTTACAAAACTTTCGAAAATGAAAATATCTCTGGCATGTTTAAGAAAAATCCGCAGTGTCAACTTTTTTTGAGTATAACAACATTTAAAAGAAGCATATCCATGCGCAGGTAAGATTACATATATATATATATATATATATATATATATATATTGGCAGCAACCTTTCTTTTAAACATCATTCTTTAAATTCTCGCAGACAAGGTGTATTTAATTTATTTTTGTTTAGCTTTTGCGAACAACAAAACCCCCTTGAAAATGGCTAAATAAGTGACCGAAGGGTCTTGGGACAACGACAGTTATGGAAGATTACTGTACTCACTCCTACAAAATGGAAAAGGGTAAGGATGCTGGAAAAACTAATTAAAGAATTAATTAAATCTGCTGTATTTAATGATGTCCGCGTGTATATGTGTAATTTATTTCAATAAGAGCGTTCCATTGTTATGAGTATTTAATAAGAATATTTTTCATATATATCATTAATAATGTTGAAGTGAAAATTGTTTAAAGTTTATGTCCTCATCTGATATATATATATATATGTTAATAAATCCATTTCAAACAATATATATATATATATATATATATATATATATATATATATATATATATATATATATATATATATATATATTATGAAATGGATTAAATCCGACAAATATTTTAATATATTTTCTGTTGGTATGTTTTTTTATGTATGCACTTATTTGTGTAAATGCTCTGCTTTTTAATTAAACAGTATTAATTACATTTACCGGCTTGAATATTCAAGAAATTTCATAGAAAATATGCATTCTCCGAGAGGAATCGAACCTGTATCGATAAAATCGCCGAAGTTGTGTGTTAAAAGCAGTAATTCGAGGTCTGCTAAACCAGAAGTTCACTGTGAAAGGTTACAGCACATCAGGTTTAATGGCGGTTCCATATAGGAATACAGGTTCGATTCCTGTCGACCGGTAAATGTAATTAATATTGTTTAATTAAAAACAGAGCATTTAACACAATAAGTATATCCATAAAAAAACGTATAAACAGTATATATATATATATCATGCGCTATTTTTCTGTTTTCCATTCTTATGATTCCGAATGGCGATCGGCAGAAGTACGTCATTTCTCTTTCTTTCCTTCTTGTTATATTACCCTTTTAGTCATATTACCATTAGTAGCGGAAGCGTTGGCACCAGTCGGGTTATTGACTGTTGTGTTAGCAATAGTTGGTCTCATTGGTTGATGAGGATTAGTCAGTGAGTGACGCTGGGTAATTGTTTGACCTGTCGTATTCTGACGCCGTCCTGAACCGGACATCCGATTAGTGGTAGTTGTGGTTGAGCGGCCTCTTTTGTTAACCAGGATCACTAACCGAGTGCGCGATGGACTATTTGGATTGCAACTTCTGAAAAGATAAAAAAAGGAAGAAAATTATTTGTAAGAATAAATTTCTGAAAATAACTGAACCAGAGATAAATATGAAAAATATAGTTATTTGCTAGAATCCATATATTTCAATCTGGATATTTTTCCAGATTCATGTCCACCTACATTTTTCTTTATTTGTGTGTATTATAATGTTTGCGTTCGTTTCTGTTAGTTTTTAATAGTAATATTTCGCATAAAACATTACTATTTTGATTGAATATTTTTCGTACACTTATAATAAAAAGAGGTCTAGTTTTCTGTTTTTGTTGCTTTAAACATCCAGAAAAAAAATATTGACAAAACATTCAATAAATCTATGTCGAGAAAATATCTGACATCTAATATTCGTAAAGAACGATAATTTCCAATTATTCAGTAGATTTCCAGAAATCTACATTAGAATTAGATTTTCATCATCTTATTTCACGCCTTTAATTTTAAAGAACCCTCATAAATCTCTTTTAAAGAAACAATTTATTATTTGTATATTTCATTAAATTTCATTGGCAACAACTTGTCTTAATTTCCATTTCAGCGAATCTTACTACATCGATATTTATTTACTTAATGAAATTTTATAAACCTCTTCAATTATATTATCTTTAGCGGTTTTAACCACACTAGAACAAGTAGATAATTTTATTTATCTGCAATCAATTACAAATTGTTTCAATAATGGATTCAAGTGTATACAGATTAAAAACAAATAACAAAAAAGAAACATGGAAGAAAAGGCTTTGAGTGAAACTGTAAAAATGACCAAATATTCCCTGTTGACTAACTAGGCAAAATGAAAAGTAAAATTGTCATCAGCGTCTAATATTGATAAAGAAAATCAAATATCTTGCTGACAACTATGTTGACTGGCCTGAAACTATAGTTGCTGATAAAGCGCAATGGCAACAATTTATTGCTAGAAAATTAAGAGTCAAGTAAAAACCAGCATTATTTGATAAGAACACTCACTCGACATGTATGGCCGCATAACATCAGGCTTTCATTAATAAACATTTGTTTGTCCATATGCACACTCAAAGTTGACATTGGGTGGACTTTGAACATTTGTACTTAGTAGATAACGTTCATAATTTACGTGGGTTAAATATGGCGCCACTAGCATATGATTATTCCAAGTTGATATGATGAACCATTACTTGCAGCTATTTTCATTCTGAATGCACGAGGCAAAATATAACAAATATCATATTCAGGAAGATGGTAATAAGACTGGGTTTTAACATTCTTCCTTTTCTCATAACTACTTTTGTTATCCAAAGAAGAAGAAACATTAGGTAAACAACATTAAATGTATAATAATTAAGAAGCTGGCATTAAAGAGAAATACTTATCATTGCATCGAATACAATGGTGAATGAGAGCCACATTTCCGATTCTTGGGTATAACCAGTGACACCCAAAATATCAATAAATAAGCAGACAATCAACTGAAAGCAAACGAAGGTAGAACTGTGAGCCCAATGATTATGTAGTCACTTACCTATCAATAATATTCTGTCTATAATCAAAGCTAAAAGTTGCCACTGAAAATGCAAGGATATTCTATAAAGTATCTCAGCTTGTAATGTTAATTTTATTGCTTTCTGCTGTTATGGATCCGAATGTAACGTCAGCCTGAATAGTTCCTCGCTCATATACCTGTTTATAGCGGATATAACCGTCTTAACCATTTACTGACTTTGATTTCATTTCGAGTTTTGATATTTTCATTGATATTACAGTGTATAGACAAAGAGAAAGACATAAATATGTTGTAAATCTCTTGAGAATCTCCATTGCCTAGCGAGATTTTCATTGCTGCAGGCCGCCATGTTTAGCATCACACGCACGTACACAAATCAAATACTGATTTTATCACTGCGCTTCACTGAAAGCGCGAGAGAGAAATAAACAGAGTCTAAGAAAACGAAACTTTTCGAGCGTGAATTCTCCTCGAAGGAAGGAAGAAAACGATTTTTTTGCAAACGGGAGAAGAAATAATTACGAGCCCCAACCGAGTTTTACACTTCCTTCGACTTTGATCTTTTAAAAATACAGATTTCACAAATTGTAAAACATTTTGTTTCATAATTTTAGTCGATTAAATGTAATCCTTCAAGAATAAAATATAATTGAGTTTCCGCTTTTATTTAGAGACGGATTCATGCCTTTTCCCAAGGGTATTTTTACCAAAGTGAACGCTAGAGGCTAGAATTTAAACTCAACTCGTCGATTTCAATTTTCGTGCTGATACCCGGAAGACTGACCGCACATCCGCCCGGCTTGATATTCCATCGTCTCAGTTTAATATCATGAAATAATTGTCACTTTCAGTGAAGTGAAAATTAGGAGCTACACACATAGGCTAGTATATTACTGTATACAAAAACATTTTAAGAAGAATCGGTGTATTTAATATCCGATGAAAGTAATCATACATCAATTCAAGGCTTTACTGAATATAATTTTCTAGATAAACAATACATTTATGTATGTTCGCATCAATAATAACCAAGAGAATGGTTATGAAAATGTTAATTATGCTAATAGTCTTAACTCGAGTAGCAGCATCGACATCAGCATTAGGCCCAGAATAAAACCGACAATAATAAACAAGAGAGTAACCGAAGGGAAATAAAAACTCAGAAAAGATTTATAAATAAAAGTATGTATTTAAATTCTTATTTTCAATGATAAAAATCCTCAAACTTAAAAATATAAGCCCATATGGTTGTATATTTTAATGTTTGAATCTAATGTTGCATTATGAAACAATCTTTCAGATTTTGAAAAAAATGAACAATATTATATTTAATCTGTTGAACAGACATAAAATAATTTGTTGAATACAGCATTTTATTATTAATATTTCTGTTGTTTGGAACGAATGTATTGCAAGTTTTTAAATGAATGTTATACCGGAGGGTCATACATGACTTTGGTAGAAGTCAGCCGAGCAGGTTTACTAATTAACGTAGACGAGTCAAAAACACCAGGTGGTCTAGTTAGAATAAAAACATACAATTACATACGCATCCAGGTGCTGAAAGGAAGAATGATAGAATTTGGTACTAACTTAGAGAGCATCGAAGCTAGACAAGATATTTTAAAAAATCTGCAAAGTAGCGATCGAGCACAGAGAAAATAAATAAAATATAGAGATGTCATTTTAAGATGGCATAATAATTGCTTGTGAAAAACACGTCACTTGTCAAAATCAATGTTGCGGTCACAGGAGTGAGTTGAATATAATGAAATTCGGAAAATTTATGCCGAAATCAGCGTCGGAATTCATCCATTTTTTTTGTTTGAATAAGGTACTAAGGGATCGGTAAATGTCATTAGAAACAAAGAAAAGGGAGCTGGACTGCTATGTAATATCTGATAGCAATCGTATACAGAAATAGATTTTGGGAAATTTAAGCAAAATTGCAAGAAATTGGTAAGTTGTAAGAAGAACAGAAAATTAAAAAAAAATTAAAACAGCAAACAATGCTAAGAGTCAGAAAGAAACAATTGGAATTGCTCGGACGCATTATGATGGAAAAAGGATTTGACTTTCAATTAAGAAGAGGAAAATCATAAATTCAATCGACAATGCCTGTCTATTCAACTCGTTATTATATCTTTACAATTTCCAAAATATTATACAGGAATCATTTAAAAGAAAATCTCAAAATTCTAGATGCTATTATAATACATAAGAAACAACTAATAACAACAAATAAAATATCTTTTTCCATAGGAAATCGTCTATTGAAGTGTAAATAAACAAAATAAAGAACACTTATAGATTATATTCCATATAAGATTTTCCGTTAAACCGTTACAAATGATATACTATGAATTCCAGTTCTAATTCCATCAATATAAGAAGCCAGAATTGAGTAAAATGAATCTTGCTTAACATACTGATAAAACCTATGAGAATGACTATGACAATCGAAAATACGTAAATACAACAAGAAAAAAATGAACTTTGAACAATTTATTCACAATTTCAATACCGATGTACAATACCTCATTCAGAATTTGGAAAGTTATAATAACAAGTTGAATAGATAGACCTTATCGGTGAAATTTAATAAACCTTTAGTTGATAACGAGCAAAAGTTTAAATTAAACTGTGGCAGTAAAAAAAGAAAGGCTAAATAATTATTTTCACAAAGACAATTCCTTAAGGAAAGTTCATTACAGAAGACGCATTCTGTTTTTAGTGAGTCAATTAATTACAGAATTCTTCAGAATGTATCATTGCATCAAAGACATCGTTGTATTATGAAATTAATGTCAAATAAAAGAATTTCGACTGATAGCACAGACGGTCAAAACAACGATAACAGAGATAACATTTGAGATAGCGCAGTAAAAAAAAAGCCTTTAAAATATCAGTCAAATGATATATGAAGTACGGAATAATGAGCAGGGCTGACAACAATTCGAACGGCCTTAAACAGGATGGATATAAAGGTTGGATCACGTGTCGGTCGTTTTAGACAAAATGGATTACAAATCAGAGGTCGAACGAATTGCAAGAATTAGGGAATGAAATAAAAATCATTTTACTCCAAATCAGAATTTATAATTTCTATAATACAATCAAATCCACTAGGTGCACACGGAAACGATTTATTCATATAATTATAAAACTTCGACAAATTGTTGAAGATGACAAAGATAAGAACTAAAATGATTTATTTCATCACATTACAAAAAAGAAAACTATTTACCCTAAGGCAACAATGAATGTGGATTCGATATTAACAGTCAATGTTTGTGTCGATATTAAAAGCAAAAGAAACCTTTGTGTGCCAAAGAAAAATTGGCAATATTTTATATTTAATAGCAAGATACTAAATTTTGTTCAGTAAAAGAGATATCGAAAGGACTAATTAGTGTTTTCTTTTATTTATGATGGAATTCTTTTTTAATTAGTTTTGAATATAAATGGCAAATAAATTCTAAGAATATTAATATTAATCACAACCAAGGACGTTAAAAGTAAACTGGCATTGAACCATGTCCTTGAACTTGTAACATGATCAAATTAATCATGAGGCAATTTACTTTATATAAAAGAGTCACATTATATGAGCTGTTGCGATCAACTGTTAAGGAAATATTGACGCTATTTGTCCATCTGGATTAACTGTTTATATTGCGCAGTTTATAAGGAATCCAAGGGAAGTAACTCGAATAAAAACCGCAGGAAGTAAAAAGACACCAGTATATAGGAGAGGATCGTGGAAAGCATTTTGTCACTGGCTGACGCTGACGGACGTATTTCAATAAGAACAGTTGGATATGTCGGTCGATATGATCTTTTTTTTGCAATGTCGCTTTCAAGGAGGCGGGCTGACTCGTCCGGAGTCAGGTCAGGGTTGCTGCTTGAGTCGATATGATACTAAACCCCAAATCAGCGATGACTATAGAGCATCACTGAAGATCATCCTTGATGCATAAAAAAGGTATTATGCAACTAAAGTTTATATCTACAGGCACTCATTAATTTAATAACTCATTATAAAGAAGCAACGCTTTTTTTTCTCCACTCATATTTTCTACCCAAACATTTATCCGCGCATGTCAACAAAAGTGTGGATTGCCTACCGTAACGAAAGTGACCACAATTTTGACATAAAAATGCTACTCTGATCAAAGAAGAAAACAATTCACTACGCCAAAAATGTCTGGAGAGTGCCTTGATCGTAAAGTCATCTACAGTAAATTTGCATTCTGGTTCTTACAACATTTCGCCATTCCTGGCGGAACTTCTATTATCAGAATGAAGGATATCTGCTAACAAAAGTGATGGAAAGAAAAAGAAAAAGAAACTAAATGAAATCGGATAGATTAAAATCGAAAATTAACTTAAAAATTCCCAGCAGTCCCCGTATCGTGCGCATGTGTAGTCGCACCAATATTACTAATTTAGTCCGATCAAATCCTGAAAGACGAAATGCGTCACAAGAAAATGATTTCCACTTTGTCATACATTTTCCCCCATATATATATATATATATATATATATATATATGTAAAGAGAGAGAGAGAGAGAGAGAGAGAGAGAGAGAGAGAAACAGAGAGAGAGAGAGAGAGACTGAGGGAAAGAGAGAGACAAAGGGAGACAAAGATAAAGAAAAGAGGAAAATCACAAAATGCATGAAAGTATGTTAAAATCCAAAAGGATGGAAATAATGATTTTGGATCCATTGAAATTTTTATACTTAACAATGACTTGTCGGCTAGAAATGGTAAGGAAATATAACACTTGAATTAAAATAGTATGGACCGTGTAATCAAATGTAAAATACAAAATTCGTAAACGAGAAAACCAGTTCGAATAAAACAGTGCATAACAATGGCAATTACTCATCTCTTCTCATTCATGAGAAAATTTAAAATGTAATTAATTTATATTTATTTTGATCATGTTTAACACAAAATTTGAAAGCTAACAAATTTAAAGCTGTATTTGTTTAGTCCATTATTTATATAGACTTTACTTATATAGACTTTACTCGTCGTAAATGACACTAATCAGTTTTATATAAATACTGATTAGTGTCATTTACGTCACATGAAATCAAATCTTATTTTATTTATCTCAATCCGAAATCCACAGATGCCTAAAACTCTTCCAAATTTTAAGGCTAATCTTTCTTTTCTAAAAGTGAATCCTATGATGCAATTAGGCGTTTATTGACCTAAATTACCATAGAACAAACGTCTTTGGTCATTAGCTTCCTTGACTTTAGCAAAGAAAGACTCATCAGGAAGCAAATGAAAGTAGACTCATAGTAATTACGAAGCGAAATTGTACAATGATTCATTGTTGCAGATTTTCCAGTCGCCTTGTCGAATAACAAAAGAAAACTTTCCCGACTTTTGGACAGTTAATGTAAAAGACTATTATTGACAGTCTACTAAAGAGACAGACGATTGAAAGCAGAGGAGTATTTATAAATTAATTACTGGATAAAAAGACGTGGAAATACAGAAATGTACACACACAAATGAACAGTCTCTTGTTTCTGTGGTAGTTCAGATGTAATTTAGTCTGGCTTTAAGCTTACTTATTTTAACGTTTCTAATTGAAAAGACCATTAGAATTTTTAGGTGAATTTCACGTTTTTAAAGCTTGTATCAATATGGGATGCTGGTTGAAACAGAAACAGAATCTCTGGAGAGCCATCACCCACGGCCTTGAAGGAATAGCATAGACATATTTAAAAAATGTAAATGGTGCAGCCACTCGTATCCAGTCTACTAGGGCGGCTAGCTGATTCCCATTTCAGAGGACTGCTCAGGCATATTTGTGTTTGTTCAACACCCACAGAGCCCACCTGTGGTTGATACTGCAACTATGCTGAGCGGACCGTAGTTACAGTTTCTGTGAGAGCGCGCGTTATCTAGCGTGGTCAGCAGTCTGAACAATGCTAACACACCCAAAACCTCGGTCACGATGACTTATGACTTCGTGCCAGCCCAACCAACGGCGACTCCTAATTTCATTCACAAGGCTTGGGTCAACACGTGGTATGGTTTTTAGACACTTTCCAAAGGTGCCGCATGCAAGGATCGCCTCCTCCAGATCGATAACATCGACTAATGTCCATTCTGGCTTTCATCTTGTGTGTATCGATCTGGGTAGCCTGCAGGAATTCTGAACTGAACCTTTTATTTAATCTACGGGAGTAGATTACAAAAGACTGTTCTATGGAGTAATAGCATAGCGGATTAATGCGTTGATTCATGACTTTGGTGACATAGTAATTATGAATTCAATCCCTGTGTACTTGACCTCAGGGAAAACGGGCGAGCGATAACTGAGCAGCACTAAAATGAAAACAAAACGATATCCGCTGACATGGGCAATGGAATGAGAACAGTTTCATCTGATAAATAACAACAATAAAGATGAGGAAAATACTCTCAATATCAATAGTGTAAATAATGATAACTCCTCATCCCGGGAATTCAGACTTCAGTATAGAAATTAAATAACTATACAAGTCTGACCAAAGAAGGAGTATCCACTGAGCGGAGTTCGAATCTTGGTAACGGGATGAAATGTGACTAAGTATGGGCGTTGCGAAGTGGGGCTTTCACGGTGTGTTAAAAAAAAGCGCGGTAAATGACGTCGATGGGCTCAAACGAAGTCGAACTGATCTGTTTTTCTTTTTTAACATAAATCAGTTTGGTGACTTTTGAAATAATCCGGAGAGGTATGATCTGGTCGGGGTCGGGTGGGAGATGAGATTCACACTAAACATGCAAGGAATTATAGCTATTTATATACTGTTAATGTTATGACAATAATTTTAGATTGAAACAAAAAATTGGATACAGAAAGTTGTCTTTGGGGAAACTTTTTTCTTTTTGCAGCGAAAATAGATATTCATATCCTCCAGTTTGCAGTCGTTTTAATCATTCAGGCACGTGTACAAAATCTGATGCAAAATATATATCTTGAACGTGAGTTCCATTCTTACGAATACAAACTGACCAAATTCTTTGAAATCTTCTCTTAAAGTAGGCTTAAATGTTTATATTAAAACAAGGCTCAAAATATTCACTACTGGAATCAATCAAGTTTTATCTGTCCTCCAGTTCTTATTGACACTCTTGTTCCCTGAGATATCTCGTTTGCCTTTAGGTGTTCAACTTTGAATTCCAGGACTCTTCAGATCTCTTATATATGCTCTTATCTATGTAAGCATATGTCTGTTTGCAAATTGAGTCGTCCTGGAGTTTGATGCATTGTAGTTTTGGCATTTCTTTGGGTTTCCTCAATTTCCATAATTTTGAGATTTTGTGTTTTTAATCTGAGCGTCCTCTTATCGCTATTTTAAGCTGAGCGTCCTAATGAAACAATAAAAAATCAGTTAAGAACAAGATAAAAGGAACATAAAGAAATTTTTCACAATTGGGAAATATTAACACATTTTAAAGGACAACAAATTTTCAATTGAAATTCCAGAGATTGACAAATACAAACCAACAAAATAATTAAGCAATAAAATGAATAATTGTGTCAATTTCGAAGACCTTAAAATATTTTGACTTTCAAACGATGCTATAAACAAATATACCACGAACAAAGGATACCATTTTCATCAACATCTGAGAGCAAATATTTTAGGAACAACACAAAAGCCTTGCATTCTGGAAGTTCACTTTCAGATGTTTATTTGATTAGCTCATGGTTATCATTGTGAGATGGAGGGGGAGAGCTTAACTGAATAAATGATGATGATGATGATGATATAGAACTCACCGTCTAGATGTACGACTCACCGTCACCACATCAACGGCAATCATGGCAGCAAGACAGCCTGACGAACCCAAATCTCTCCAGGTTGGCTTGAATTACGAGATTTCCTTCTCCTAGACCGCTAACCAAAGATATAGGGTATAATCAGTCCTGCTACTTACGCATCGCTGGAAGAGATGGATTTCTACCTCTCCCACGTCTGAATATAATGAACTCAACTGGAATTCGAACACGGCTCTCTGATTCTAAAACACAAACCGTTAGCCATTACTCCATACAAAACTACTAAATATTATTAATGACTTGCGTTTACTATTATTTTCTTCGGATGATAATTGATATATATATATATATTTATATTATTCGGACTATTGTCCTCATCTTTGTCGCTATATTTATCACAACGTTTCGGCCGTTGTACGCTCCGGCCTTCTTCAGGTGGTTGGAATGTCGGACTGGACCCTTTATTTCGCTCACTGGGGTAGACTGTTTTAGTTCCATGTGCCATGTCTAATGGATGTCAGGTATCAGTTATCTCCTGTTAATTCCCCTCTCCAAGTTCTCCACCGCCTTAACCATGTATTGAACTCACACTTTTCGGGTCCTGTCACTGGATCTAACTAATGCCTTTATCCACTGTGTCATGTGTCCTTGAGGATATCCAGTCGGGCGGCCTGACAATTGCGTCTAGCCTGTCGCCTCTGAGTGTTGACTTCAATGTTCACTTTTATATTTACATACGTTCTATCTCTGATATTGAGCACTTTATCCCATAAATACAGCACACCTTAAAACTATATTTCTTCATTCATATATATATATATATATATATATATATATATATATATATATATATATATATATATATATTGCATGAAATTTATGTATCATTAACAAGGGGATGAAATAGAAAGAGATTACTGTGTCTGATGTCTGTTTATAGATAGTGAGATGAAATAAATAGATGCCACAATTGGTTTTGGTGTATAACCGACTGATAAATAGATTTTCTAAGAAATATAATTATCAAGCCTTCATACGATGATAATTGATACTACTTCGCAAATATTTATTCACTTATTGTCTTCCTGTTTCTTTCTAACAAGCGATAATAGTAAAAAGAGACAATGGAAACACTGGATCAGTTTCATCTGTACATAACTAGGCAGTCAGCTAAGTGTCGTACGCAATACACGCCTTCAGCGATCATGTCTCTTACGATTCATGACTGACTAGGTTTAAGATTTTCCTGTAGTAGGTTGCCATTCTTTCTGGATGCCAATCAAGGCTATAGGCCCAGTCTATCCTGCTAGAGCGAGGTGGGGATGAGAAGAGATGAATTCTTACCTTTCCCAAGGTGCGTAAGTGAATGTAACGAACCTGACTGGAATTTGAACTCGGCTTTGCCAATTTCTTATGCCGAGCCGTTATCCATTACACCACATCGCACATTACTGATACTATTAACAATAGTAACAAAACATTGGAGGTTTAATAAACGTTTATGTTATTTAAATATAATATTTTTAGATGTTAAATTCATAATATTTCGGATAACGTATTTTAATCATATTCTAGTAAATAATTTTGCTTTAGGTTATTACTGATTTGGTGACTTTTGAATTACAATACTTTCTTTAGAGGTTTAAAACAATTTTCACTTTTGAAAAACATTCAAGATTTCACCATAGAAATATCGCATTTAGTAATATTTGATATTTTTGAACGGGAGAAAATGTAATATTAACAGATTTAAACAGCATACCTCATGAGTGCATGAGGGAAATAAATGGTTTTGGTTGAAAGAAATAATAAAAAGAAACAACAACAACAAACAAACAAAAAACTAAAAGTTAACAGATTTGACATATCAAATAAAAATATTGTAAATTTCAAATATTGGTAAAATAAAGTCCTATATGCCAACTGCCTGGTACCTCGAGGCACTTGGTGAAGTTTCTGTAATGAATTTGTTCCACGAGATGCGGTGATTTGCCATGTTCAACCGAGAAAAGGTTAGTATTGTGCCAAGTATTGTGGTTAGTATGGTCCCGAAATAGTCATAGATTCCCACGATAACGAGTTCCATTTACGCATGTTTGGGAATTCAGAGTATTTATTCTCCGGTCAAAAAGAGCAATACACTCTATAAGGAAAAAGATGGAATGGGGACCCATCTTTAAAATGAATTCTAACACTCTTCCCTATAAATTACGATGGTGGCTATGAGTATATAAAAATATGTCCTGTAGAACATAAGGCCACAGCAATACAACTAAGTATAGCAGGTAGGTTTTAAAGGGTGGAATCGCTAGGCTGCTTTTGAATTCAGAGTTGTCCATCTCTTAGACCGTTTGCCAACCAAGGCTAGAGAATCCAGTTTGCCCTGCTATTTAACCTCTAACCATAAAGGGATACTGATTCGTACATTTCCAAGAGTATTTGTGTGAAAGCGAACTTATCGGCTTCGGTTGGAACTTGAACCCAGTACGCCAATTCCACTACGTTACGCGCACATGGACAGTATAAAGCATATTAAAATATCTATTTTTACCAGCAGTTTTTAGAACTTTCGATTGACTCATTTTTGATCAGAATGCTCAAGAAATTGTCAATCGTTATTTGAACACTGCATGCATCACACATAGTTAATATTCGGCACGATTTGAAGATGTGGATCGGAACAAGTTTCGCGGAGAAAGACGAAAATTCCAATTATTATGAAGAGTATTTTTAGCATCAATAATATTAAACAAAAATTGAACAGATTTAGAATGGATTACAGCAAGCTTTTGAAAAACTCGGTAAAGTGTAGCACAAAGTAAAGTCACAGTAATTGACAGCTGTATATTGTCATCGCATTTGTTTGAGCGTCATCAAAATGTGGTTTGTACGCAGGGGGTGAGGTGTCTCCGAAACAAACATGATCTTAATGTCACGTTAAGAATTGCCTGGAAAGATGTCAACAGATTGTATTTCAGTTCAGAAAGAAAGCCTTGCTTTAATAGGTGGGCACAATAAAATGAACTTGGACCATCGAAATATCTTGATTGAAATTTCACTTGAAACCCGAGAAAACCTTTAGTCTTCAATGCAAAATATGATAATTTTAAATAAAAAAACAATACTTTGTATGTATTAATTCCTATTTTTATGTTTAATTAAAAATATTTTAAAGATGAATTATAATATTTCTAATCTAACAATGTGTGATTTTTTAAAAGTTGCATATAATTATGCACTCAGAACAATTACCTGATTTTAAACTCAAATTCTCGGACTATATTTTCAAAGAATAGTGTTACACTTTTTGATCGATATTTGAAATTTACAAACTCTATTTTTAGGGTTTATTTACTTCACTTTATTTCGTATTGCAAACTCACAATGATGCAGGACTTCAGAGCATTGAACAAATAATAGATTGTTATTATTTAAAAACGGTTTAAAAGCAGGAATATGTTTTAATTTTATCGAAAGATGCAACAGATTTTTAGGATTCTTTGGAAATCGCAAAATATTAACATGGTAATAGTGATAAATATAACGTTGATAAGAATTTTCTTATCAGGGGCTTACTTACAAAAGCAACGGTCTCGAAGATAAAAAAAGCATATCTTATCGAACTTCATTAAATGTTTTTCGTATCTGAGATTAATAAAAATGAAGTAACTGATAAAGAGATAAAGAGAGACACCAATGAAACTGAATAGAAATTAAGAAGAAATGATTTTTATCATCTTATTTTCAGACTATAATCCAATACAGGAATAGGTTGTATAAAAGTCGATGCTCATGCTTGTGTTTATTATCGAATCATAATCTTATAATAAAACTTTACTGATTAACTTATATATATATATATATATATATATATATATATATATATATATATATATATATATATATATATATATATGAAAAGAAGTTAAAAATGTAAATGTAGTCTTTAAGAATATTTATTTAGACTAACCTTACCGGTTTCACAGTTCTATGATTGTCATGATATGTCATGTTATATCACAATGCAAAACATATCATGGCATAGCTACACGTTTCTCCGTCTAAATTGAACTTAAGAAAATTATAGAAATGTGAAACCAGTAAAGATACTCTAAATAAATATTCTTAATGACTAGCTTCAGTTATATTTTCACCTTTTATTCCTATATTTTTACTCGTGTGGGATATATATATATATATATATATATATATATATATATATATATATATATATATATATATATATATATATATATATATTTCTTTATATACTTCTTTGTCCATCCCAGTTCCTAATCAAGATATAACTTCCGTTAACAGATTTAAAGTGTCAATGTCTAGATTTCAGCGAAAATTTAAATTTGAAACAATAGAAATGTTACATCTAACTCAATGCTGTCTCTCTACCCCCCTACACTGCCCCCACTTCGTGAGTTTCCTTATTATTGCCCGTCATAAATGTGTAAATTTATTTTCATTTTTTCATTTCAACATTTGGAAATAAATCTGATGATCCACTGTCCTTTAAAAGGGCTGTGGTGAAATAATTTATTATATGGAACCTTAAAGCAATCTGTTTTTATTTAAATTATTAGCTCTGATTTGCATTGAGCTCTCTGGATTCTATCCTCATTGGGTCTTCCCATACGGATTACCTAGTTTTTCGTAAACTAAATATATATATATATATATATATATATATATATATATATATATATATATATATATATATATATATATGTATGTATGTTAGGCATCTGTTTATCTCGCGTGATAATGACAACGCCATGTTTGATCATTCAGTTCTTTAGTGGTCGGACTGGAGTGATCTTTCCAGGGTACAGGCCTGAGCGGTGACATATGGAGGATGTGTGCTGCCCAGACCACATGGTCCCACAGTATTTAAAGCTAATCTCTTTCGGGGTGGCACTCCGGATTTTATCTCTGGATTAAATTCTGTAGACTTTTCCATGTTTGGATAAGGCAGCATAGCAGCAGAAGTTTAAAATCAGTGTTTTCCTTCTAGATGGACTACATTCCCGGGATGATAGGTTCAATCTATCCGAAGGTGCTGGTCATGGTGCATCAGTCGTCCGCCTTATATATATATATATATATATATATATATATATATATATATATATATATATATATATATATATATATATATAAACAAAAGCAACAGAAAGTAATAAAATTACAAATTGTCGTATATAAATAATCAAGCACAAAAGTCAAATGTCTGATAACTATAGAAAAGATTGCAGAAAGAAGAACATATAAATCGTGTTTTAAGCTTAATATATTCGGAGATTATGAATTCAGTATTTGTGACATACAATAAAAATAATCTATACTAGCTTTTTCACAGTACTAAGACCTAAACTCTTAACTGATAAAAATAAATTAGAGGGAAAAAGGCAACAATAATAACTATAATTTCAGGTAAGCAAAATCAGAAAGTAATATAACACAAAACGATCTTCAGGATAGCTATACAAAAACACATAAATACTCTTACAGAAAACCACGGCAACTATGGAAAAATCTGAACGATACAATATTAATCAATACATATACAAATACAAGTAAATATAAGAATCCGAATAAATGAAAGAAAAGAAATGGTATTTGGAAGTTATATTAAATTATTGTACTAATTTCTAAGCAATATTTACGTGTGTTTGTTTTCCTTTAAATTTGAAATCCATGTTTATTCATGTTCAGATGTGATGCTTCCTGTTGGTTTTTTGGTGGGTGAATAGCACCGATTGACGAGTTGAGAAATGTGTCAATGACAAATAATAAATAAGAGAAAAATAATTTGATTAGCCACTTAAAAAGAGAACGTAGTTTTAATCGATTTTCGTTGAACACGTCACATTGTATATTCTATCTCAGCCTTACAACTAGGAATAGGAAAGATCGAATTTCTTATTCTGCTAGACGTGCTGATCATTAAGGTAACAATCTTACATCGTTATAAAATGTTTAATATTCAACTGGTCATTGAGCATAGCGTCATGTTCTTGATATCATCCAATCACAATGACAATAAAGCGCAGAATATCGAAACTATGGAGAATACAAAGCAAGTAGAACAATTAAAACAAAATATGCAGTGGGTTTGCAATAGGAGTTCAGTTTCACGAGTATTTGATTTGTACTTTAGAATCAGTAAAAATTAAAAATAAGATATTTGTCTGAAATTCTAAGCCGAGGTATTTTTTTTAGTTATTTTAATTTGCTTTGGGACGCGTATCTCGTATTCATTGTTTTCATCACAATGTTTAAGTCGTTATCCACTTTGGCCTTCTCAGATATTTGTTGCATTTCATAAACTGGAAATGTCAAATCGACCCTTTATTTGATCTAAGAGTTGTATTATATTCTCATTCTGTAACTTTTGGTGACTTTCTTCGTGATTTTCACAATTATTACTTATTTTTTTATTTATAACATCCCAGTATTTTGATCTGCCCATCGTCATAGCTGCTAGTTATAATCAATTATACATTGTTTCTTTCAGATTATGTTAATCTGCTTATCTTCTGCTAGATAATTCTGAAATTTCTTTCAAGGAACCAAACGACATCTAACAATGTGTTTTTCACTCAACAGGTAAAAACAAAGACGAAGAAAGTTTTTCGAAGTAAGTCACGCATAAAAGAGATCGGATTAGGTTTCTTTATGCAGACATTTAAAGTTTTATGTCTGGAGGTCATGGTCAGTTTTTACGCTAACGAAGCGAAACTTTACTGAATTGTGAAAGAAGAAAATGGAACAAAGTGAGAACGAAAAACATTGATTATAACCGGCAGTTCTGATAATGGACAGATTTAAATGTTCGGATAGTCTTAAGTAAAAAGAAAAAAATAACCAGAACAATGTAAATAAGCGAAGTATCACCGAACCTTCAAAATGAAGACAATTTTTTACATGCTTCAAATTAGAAATATTTAAAAGAAAGTTTCCGTTCCAACTTACTTATCTCTGTATCACTTGATTTCATTTTATAAGTTATTTTAGCGTAAAGTTTCATTGCTATTTGTAGCAGAAGAATCCGAATATGAGATTAACCTGTCATTGTTTTTTAAGTTCTTTGAGCGTTAATTGAAGCCACACACTATGCTTCCTTATAGTTTTAGTTTTAACGCAGAAAAAAACTAAAAAAGCAAAAACAAAAAACAAGAAAAAAAGGGAAAGTTATTAAATTCAAAATTTCATTCTGGTTATTTTGTGTTTTAGGATTTGCTTTATGCGGGGGATAATCAAATTAAAATTTTCCATTAAGCATTTTAACTTTTGTAATAATAAAAGAAAATGTCATGAAATTTTGTGCCAAGTTTTAAACATATGAACGACGTATATCGATTGGATTTTAGAAAATGAAACCATATTAAATATAAAATATACGTAGAAGCTTTATAAAATTATAACATATCAAATGTTATATTCCTAATGAACACAATCTATGAATGCATATATACATATATATATGTATATATATATATATATATATATATATATATATATATATATATTCATATATATATATATATATGTGTGTGTGTGTGTGTGTGTGTGTGTGTGTGTGTGTGTGTGTGTGTGTGTGTGTGTGTGTGTGCACAAGTGTCATTAAAGACGCCTGACAAAGGTGGAGGGTGTAAGATATCTTATTCTGGAGTCAGCGGTCTGGGGTTGGAGTTTACTTATGGCTAGAGCCTTTCGTTGTTTGTAGTTTAATAGCAGTTCTTACTATGTGGAGTTTCTTATACGAACCCCAAGTATGTTTTCCTCGGATTCACAGCAAATAGTTTTTGTCCTACAGGTTTTTTTTAAGCTTATCACCCCAAGCAAGGCTGGAGGCCACTAGCACGCAAGGGGTTACAGAAGGTTTGGAGGAAGAGCAGATAGGAGTGGTAAAGGAGAGGATGTGGAGAAAGATAGTGGATCGATCAAGGCAAGGGGGTTACAGAAGATTTGGAGCGAGAGCAGATAGGAATGAAAGGTGAAAGGATGTGGAGAAGGGAAGTGGATAGATCAAGGCAACTGGAGATGTCGATTGACGTTACACTTAAATAGTCGGAGATTGTATTTGTCAGGGAAACAGGAATAAGGAAGGGAGTTCCACAGGCGAGATGTGCGAGACATGAAGCTATTGGAGTAGAAGAGACGTCTACATCTAACAGTTTCAACGGTGAAGGGGTGGGAACGAGATGCCAGCCTCGTAGGACGTTTAAATTCATGAGGCCTAGGAACCAGCGAAAGCAGCTCCTCGGAGCAATTACCATGAAAGTATTTGTAAAAAAGACAGAGCGAGGCAACGTCGCGTCTGTGAGAGAGCGACTGCAGACGAGATGACAGATCAGGGCCAATTACATTGCATATCCGTCTCTGGATCTTATGAAGAACCCTGAGGCAAACAGCAGAGGCTCCAGACCAAATATGGCAGCAATACTCCATGCAAGGGCGAATGGTCGATTTATAGATTTGGAGAATCGATTCCGGGGAGAAAAATTTCCTGGCTCGGCACAGGGAGCTAACTTTCGTTGCGGTGGATGATGCAATTGACTCGATGTATTTGTTCCATCTCAGATCAGCGGCCAGCGTGAGACCGAGCAGCCGCAGAGAGGAGCTCTCGAGAAGTTGGTCTTCAGACATTCTAATGGAATGCAGGGATGGATCCTTGTGGTGGTTAATAGAGAGCAGTTTTGTTTTAGAGGCGTTAAAATTAAGCGATAGGGGATTTAAACTTAAACCCGTTAAGATTAATGTAAATTAGTTGAATTATAGATTTATAGAGTGTGGGTAATACCAGAGTACCCAAGGGAATAAATCATATTTTCCAACACACTTATACGCGTATATATCTTCATAATACATAGATGTACATTTACATATCCATACATATATGCCACTATACGCACACATGCACCTCCACATATATACACATGTATTCTTATGTAATTTTGAATCTATTTTTATGTCTACATTTCGTGATTAGTTCCCTTCGTTGATTTTATAGTTTGCATTGATCTTTATATTTTATTATCTTGATTTTTTTTTCTTCTAAACATAGCTTGCACCTATCCCTAAAACTATTGGGGGTGTTTGCGAAACCTAAAATGTTCCAATTTATTTGAGGATTCAGACCTTTTTCCTTCAATTCCCAAAATTCTTTCGAAAAAGCTGGTATTTTAATTTTGGATTGGTGAATAAGTGTCTATGTGTATTTATTCTCTTTTAAAATTCTCCTCCAGAAATGCCAATATAAATATTATAATTTGTCGTATTTTCTTTTGGGTTAATAGTTGCCTGGTATAGATCTGCATTTGCCCGCTACTGGACAGCTTTCCTTAATTCTACAATTACAGGGAGTTTCCATGTTAGAAATTATGGAATTTACTTAAAATGTAATTCTTATGGGAATTAATAATTTGGTACATATTATCAGTGCAGGAGTAGCTAATTTTGGTTGACTTCCTGTTGTATATCTTATTTAGAGGATTTTTTTTGTTGAAGTGTTTAGTAATTAAATTTAGGAAGTACTGTCCGATGTTGATACTTAACAGTTTACAGAAGCGCGGGTTCAACCAAGTGATTATTCTTTACCTATTTTTACACCTATATTCCACTTTTCGTGTATCGGTATTACTAATGGTGGTCACGTAAGACACCTTATTTTTGAAACCCCCTTTTTTTGGGCCTTTTCGTATAGTTCTTATTAAAAAATGTTTCATTGGACGATAGTTTACTAATCATGGTGCAAACGGTAGTGGGTATTTGTCTTAGGATTGCATTGGGGTGGTTATAACCGATGTTAATATAGCTGTGGGGATTCGTTCTCTTTATGGTAAGATTTAAAGGTTTTATCGTTAAGGATAAGGGTGATATCAAGGTAATCATCTATTTTAAGCTGAGAGGAAATCTCGATGTTAAACCCTAGGAATTTGAAGGACCTGATAATTTTCTTTTGTAATTTCGCTTTTAGTGGACCATTACTATTAGGATGAGGATGAGTCTGTCATCCCTATACACTCCTATTAGTTCCGGTATCACGATTCTACTAAGCACATCTAAAATGTAAAAACATACTAGATCTGCAACTTGGGGACATCGAATTCGTCATTGTGGCGCTTAGTCCAGGTGGAGTTATTCGGTGTCAGCAGTGACTTTCTCGTCGTTAAGATGATATTAGTTTCATCATCCATTATTTCTATATAGTTCTTTGTAAAGTTGATACTATTGACCAGGAGGTCCCTAGTGATAGTGGAATAGAAGTCAGTTATATCAAACTTAATGAACGTCGCTTTATACTCATTCCTCATGTTAGTGAACCATTTAATAGTGTCAGACGAATCCTTCCAAAGGTAAGTAATTATAGTAATTGTAGTATAATACTACATAATTACTAACAATGGTTAGTAATTATGTAGTATATATATATATATATATATATATATATATATATATATATATATATATATATATATATATATATATGATATAATATATGTTAAAGATATGCTATATTTAAGAGTAAAAGTACCCGGAGATAGAGCGTATATAAATAGACACTGAGATCAACACCGAGTGATGACAGTTTGTTTTATTACATGGCCCTCGTTCCTTAAGACCTTGAAGCCATCACAGATGGCACGGATTCTGTCTGCATCGTTGCGTATACCATCGTTATGTCCGCTAGGATACATTTGGCATTCTTTCTATTCACTGGGTCATTTTCAAGAAGATGGCTATTTTCGAGTCACTGAGGTTGGCGGCTTGTTCTACGAGCATGGCATACTTTTTCACTTCTCGTGTCAGATTGAATGATGTCGAGGTGATATTATATAAGATGTAGTAATGAAATGAGGAAGCTAAAGAAAATCTTCATCTAAAATTTCAAATGTAAATCAAAGATGGCGACTAGGATCGAAGAATCAGAAGTGAGTGAATAACTGCAGATAATAGTTTGGGTTAATCGTCGAGTCTTTTGTATTTTGATAAATTCTTTATTTATATGTTAAATCACCGTTTGCCATATACTGAATCTATTTTTTATTATTTTTATCCTTTCTGGATGATAATTTGCCACGAACCATAAACAAATCTTCTATTTGCTTTTGTTCGTCTATATTTACCGTCGAAAGCTCAGCCTGTTTTGCTTTTATTTGCATTGAGTGATTGTTATCAAATGATAAATGTTATTTTCTTTATTTTATACAAACGCCTGCTGGCTATTTAAGTGTCATCTATTTCATCTATTCATATTACGATTCGTCTCTATCAAGTTTACTGACTTTGGCAGGATTCCACATGTACAAAGGCTCTTGGAGATATTCTTTAACATTTGTTGAAGTAAACGTTAAAAAGAATGGCAAGATTTCCAGACAGTCTTAAATGCGAGATAATAAAAAGAAATAACCATTTTCAGATTTCACTTCTTTCAAGCCAGATAGTCCAAATTTTTTTCATTTTATTTTTAACACGAAGATGTTCCCACATTTTCTCGATTCAATTCACACAACATATATCGCCTTAATTTCAACCGACTTACTATCAGTGTGAGTTTCTTATGAATTAAGTGATGACAAGACTATGAATTTTAAATATAGAATAATAAAAGAACACAATTTGGAGGCTAAAATGTGTCTATTTAATTCAGGTTCGAATATATATATATATATATATATATATATATATATATATATATGTGTGTGTGTGTGTGTGTGTGTGTGTGTGTGCGTGTATGTGTGTGTATGTGTGCGTGCGTGTATGTATGCGTGAAGGAAGGTTATCAACTCGATCAAGATGGAATTAAAAGAAATTCTGATATTTGTTGAATTGAACGAATTTTGGGAAGTGGACAGATAATTCAGATTTTTTTCCGACCTCACTCATTCTCTCTCTCTCTCTCTCTCTCTCTCTCTCTCTCTCTCTCTCTCTCTCGATCAATATCTCTATAAATGTCGGGAAAGTAAATAGATCAAATCTGAAGCAATTCATCAGGAATAAGACAATATGAATAGGGTTGTATTTGAGAATTTTTGATTTATTAGAGTAAATCACCTTCGTGTATATATATATATATATATATATATATATATATATATATATATATATATATATATATATATATATATATATATATATATATTATGAAATGGACAAAGTCCGGAAATTATTTTAAGACATTTTTATGTTTATACATTCTTTTTATAGATACAAATATTTAAGTAAATGCTCTGTTTTATAATAAACAGTATTAATAACATTTACCGGCCTGAATGTCCGAAACATTTTCATACAAAATATTCGTACTCCGACAGGAATCGAATCTGTATCTTACACGGAACCGTCACATGGCTTAACCGATTGGTCCACAGAGGAGCGTTTCAGTTAAAATTGTTTTTTATTTATTGGTGGGTCGTTTTCTTGTATAAGTAGTGCCTCAAAAGTATGTTTTATATATATATATATATATATATATATATATATATATATATAAATAAAAAGGAAAGAACAGTAAGATATAAAATCCGGTGTTCTTATAGATATTTTTATTTTTACACAATATATATATATATATAAGTATCGACTGATTGATAAGATAATGAAAAATAGGTAACGTCTATCAATCTAACATAAAGCTTTAATAAATGTGAAAAATGTTTCCTAATTCTTCTTTATCTTATACACACACACACAGGTATACACGCAAACACACACACACATACATATATATATATATATATATATATATATATATATATATATATATATATATATATATATATATATATATATATATATATATATATATTAGGCACGCGCCTAAATGTAACATTATTGCTCTTCCATAACCTATGGAGTGCATAAAAATTTGTTCAAGCTTTTATAAATATATATAAATGAGAAATATATATATATATATATATATATATATATATATATATATATATATATATATATATATACATTTCTCATTTATGCACCTTTGGTTGAAGACTAACGAAAGTTCTTGGTTTAAGATTCAGATTCTTGTTTCGGTTCAGACTATTTCCTTGAGTAAAACATAAATAATTGAATATTATTATTGTTATTAACCTAAATCTTAAGCTGAATAAAATTAATAGTATAGCAAATACTTAGGATATATTATGCAGAAGAGAAAATAAATAAATATTCGTTTCGTTAGAGATCTTTCGATATTCCATTCCACAAGTATGATGATCAATTATCACCCCAGGAAATACTTTGTCTTCTATATTTCAAAAATTAAGGAAACCTTTATCCTCGCTACTCAGGTCTTCAATAATTGTTGAAGATACACGTAAATTTTGCAATTTGTTTGGAATGGTGCGTGGCTTGTTCTGATTGGTCAGCAAAAATATACAAATGAATAATTTGAAGAGAAGACAATTACACATTGCAATTTCATCTTGATTAATTTATAAATTCAAAGTAGTTTTGTGTGTTACATTTTGTTGTTATTGTCTGTTAATTTATATCAAGGTAACGATTAGTTTCATTTTCCTTATATGGAGCATATACTGAGTACTTACTATAGCCAGCTGACATTTTAGGTTAGAAGCAATTGTATAAATCATTATTTTTTTAAAAACTCTATGTTTTCCATTGTGTGTCTCTCTATATGTACGTCTTTATATGTGTGTATTCCAAGAGTTTAAACTGTAATTCTACAACCGTGTTTCAAATTAGTGGAAAGCGTTTCTATTAAACATCAGGTTAATAAAGGTTAAGCAAAAGTCGCTGGAATAAAGTCTATTTAAAACTAACAACATATAGTATTATGCTGGAAGAATGTTTGCAAGCACTGTCACTCCAGGCCAAGGAAGCCAGGTGCAGGGTGATCTGAGATGACCGTAAGTGGAGATCAGCGATTTACCATTTTGTTATTGGTGACTCCAAGAGGGAAACACATGTGGGCCTGAATGCACCTGATATGTGCACGCGTGAGATAAAAAATGGGAGAGATAAATTCATAAACAACTACACCAGAAAGGGGGTTGGGCATCGTAGGTGAGTATGTGAGGACCACGTTTCAGACAAGAGGTGATGGGGATGCTCAGTGTGTAATTCACAAAAACCAGAAGTGAACTAAAATGCAATGGTAAATAATGAAAGTCTCGTGTTATTCATTAGTTCGCACGTGTTATCATTTTGCTGGCATCCCCTTTTCATTACATATATTAAAATAATCGTTTTTGTAATAATTTCCACTAAGAAATTTCTTTAGATTATATGGGTGCGATGTACGAAACGTCATTGGCAAATATTAACAGGCGATACAACACAGAATCAAGTAGAACTAAAAAGGAGGAAAACACTGAAAAAGAAAGTGACAAAATGCTTTGGTGACATGCACAAATCGACTAAACTAAACATCTACTTAAGTGTAAAGGGCTAAAAGCAGCAAAAATAAGAAAACTATGGAGAATGTACTAGATATGAATGAATTAAAGGTATGCTAATTATAATGAAACAAGGGAAGAAAAGGCATACGCAGAATGTAGGAATTCATGAAAGAAGTAAACGATTCCAAGGCAAAAATAAATCGTTCAGGGAACAAGCAATAACAACAAAAAAGTTTTCACAGGAAAGCATAAGACAGATAAGATATTGGGTATGATGAAAAATACTGGTTGATATATGGATATTAGAATTTGAATGAATAATAATACTATAGATATAAATACAAATAAAACACATCCTTTTAAATTAGACTTATAAGAGAGATGGTCCTAATACGATAACAAAGTACGCATGCGTGACTGCAATGTCTGGGATTAGAGTCATATTACAGGGTTAGTTGTGTGTGGCTTCTACGAAAAAATAATTTTATGAAACAGAACATTTACATCTGAATATATCCGATCTTCCCTTTCTAAAAAAACAGTTGATATGAAGGTTAATGTTTTGTGTAGGTCCAGTGCGAAGGTTTGAGAAGGAAAGATAAAAAAATATTCCAACGAATGATTTACACAAAAAATATATTTTCAAAGAGAGAGAGAGTGTTTCATTAATATCTCGCCTTAAATATTCAATAAGCGCCTGAAACATTTCGTCTCTCGAAACCAAGTGAAAAAACATGTTTATTTTTGGAAACCGAATTCACAGTATGGAATAGACTAGATTCGAAGGCATAGTTAACCTTTCCAACATAATCTTACCAACGTTTTCAACAGAATGATTAAAATTCCCCAATGTGCATGAGAGAAATATTACTTTTAGTTTATGCTGGTTTTTTGAGCTGAACATTGTGGAGCTTTTGTTTCCATGGGAAAGAGATAATATCAATACAAAACATTCTCAACATTTTGAACTCACCAGTTTCCAGAACAGATAAGCAGATTTGGACATTTGTGGAATCAAAATTAAATATTTTGTAAAAATGGCCAGAATGTTGCCGATGAAAGTGGGTATAAATATAAACAAGAATGAATATCTCAAAATATCCATTAGGATCTTCGGATATTGTACATAAGTCATTCTAGACAAATAAGAGAACCGATGGATTGTTTCTCAATGGTCTTTATGAATGAGTTCACGATTTTTTCTCACATTTTCTGGCGATTGGTCGCCCGAAACATTCATCTTTGTGAACTGACGCCAAACAGTCTTGTGTTTGATCGAAATAATGTTTGTAAGAGGCATGAAAAAGCATTTCGAGCGTCCTCGATAGCAGATTTGTCGATATTCACCCAAAATCTAATATTGTCTAATTGTCAACCAGCGTAACGTTGCAAGACATCGCATATTAACTGAACACGAATAGATAGCACGAATCATGAAAACTGACAAAATAGTCTGGCAACCGAGGAGTATTAGTTGCGCGCATATTTATCTTGAACATTACAACCATTGCAGGTACAGACCGGGAACTTTCTGAAAGTAGTTAATAACTAGGATGCAAATAAATAAAAATGTTTAGATGTTGCGTAAATATTTCCGAAAAAGTTTGAAACTTGAAGTCAGAAAATATTTTAAACAACTATTAAACAAGTATTTATAACTGAAATTTGATATTCTTCTTATATTATGATAGTTGTGTCGAGTAATTTTATATGTAAAATAAACTATTATATTCTTATTCAGTAGCACTGCGCGCATATACTTTAAACTTCTGCAAATTTAAAAATAACATTTTCCTGCGAGTGGATTTGGTTCTATTCAACATACATTTTATATTATAATGTGAATTATAAACAACACTTAACTGAAATTCTTGTTTAGTACAATTGATAGATAGGGGGGAACTAAGCGTAATTAAATAGTCAATTGTAGGTTTTCGTCTTGAAAAACAGCGACATGACAGAACTCGGTCTTGATAGGTTTAAGATACATCTGTTTAATGTTAATTATTTCTAGACAACTCCGTGTTTGGTTGGGAAAGGTAAATGTTAAAATTAATGAATTTAATAAACTTCAGAGGGGGAAAGAAGGGTTAAAAGCTAATATGAAATGAAAAGGAACTTTTGTAAAGATTCTGGGAAAAGAAAGAAAAGAGGAAGGAAAAAAACGAAATGGAAGTCGGCTAAAATGATATAGAAATAAAAACAAAAAATAGAAAATTAAAAAAAGAAAATGGGAAAAGGAAATAAAAAGAATGCAGGAAAGGCAAATAATTGAATTGACTTTGACTGATTCTGGTTTGATTTTTCAAATCTAAAATAAGGGACTAAAAAAATAAAAAGTAGGGAACATATGCAAAGTAAGTGAAAAGGAAATTCGTTTTGCCGAAAGATGCAAAATAAGTTGTAACTGTTAGCTCTTTGCCAAATAATAATACTTACGGAGATAACTGAAGGAAAAGAAGAGGACAAGATTGATATAGAGAGTGAGAGAGAGGGAGAGAGACAGAGAGAGTGAGAGAGAGAGTGAGAGAGAGAGTGTCAGTTTAAGCTTACAGTTATCGCTGCTTTTAATGGGAACAGAACTAGCGATTTGGCACGGAAGTCACAAAAACCTGCAATAACAGAAAGAATTAAAGAAGAAATGGTTAAATGATGGGAAGTTAGAAATTAATTTATTTGAAAAATTAAAAAATAACATAAATTACAAGAAAAATTAATCCGAAGGAACATCCAAATTTTTGCGGTAAGAAACGTAATACTATAATAATAATAATAATAATAATAATAATAATAATAATAATAATAATAATAATAATAATAATAATAATAATAATAGACATTCATCATCCATGTCATACAGACAGCCTATACATAACCCGTTAAGTAGCGGGAGGATGTCTTATTCAGCTAGAATTGTCATAGAAGACAACAACTATTGACTTACTAACATACAAGGAAACAATAAAGGTCTGGAGGATATAATTAGTCAAGCAACACGAAAACAGAAAGAAAAGATATTCAATCATGAAAGAAGGTTGTAAATACAAACGAAATTTACATTTAGTAGATTCTGTAGTAATCCAAAACAGAACCCAAGACACGGCTGTTGTAGCAAAAATTATGAAAAAGTAAGCCAAGGATAAAGCTCTTGAACAGATGAAACAACGATGGCAAGAGGAACCTCTTCATGGCCAATATCCGGAACGTGCTAATAAAGCTGGTGTTGATAAAGTTAACACTTATCGATGGTTATGAGCATCTGAACTAAAGGCTGAAACGGAAGGCTTTATTCTTGCAGCGAAAGACAGTTCTTTCAGGAGGAACTTTCAGGCAAATATCATACATGACAGTGTGGATCCAAAATTCAGCTTCTGTGACAAATATCAGGGACCATCGACCATCTAATCTCAGGATGTTCTGTACTTGCTCAAAATGAATATAAATATCGTCACGATAGAGTGGGGTAATACTTACACTGGCAATGTGCAAACACTTTGGAAAAGATGTTAATAAACACTGGTATGAACATCACCCAGCACCGCTTACAGAAATAGAAGACATCACAATTCTATGGAATTACACCATATTTACAGACAGGAAGATTGAAGTAAATTGTCAAAAACCGAAAAGAAAAAAAAACTTGTCTACAAATTGATATGGCTTACCCAGTTGACCGTAACATAGCAAACAAGGAATTTGAAAAACTATCGAAGTATGAAAATCGAAATAACAATAGTACCCATCATAGTAGGTGCGCTTGGAATGATAAAAAAGGAACAAAGACCACATTGAAACAAATCCCTGGAAATCGCAGCTTAAGAGAAACACAAAAAATTGTCTTGATAATTACAGCCCGCACATTAAGAAGAATTTTGTCCATGTAACGCTAGTGATGAATTGGAAAAACAAATTTCGGACCTTAAGTCTCTGGCCGGAACTCGGAAAGCAATGAGTACACACCAGAAATCAAAAGAAATAAAATAACAACAACAACAACAACAACAACAACAATAATAATAATAATAATAATAATAATAATAATAATAATAATAATAATAATAAATATGGTAGATAGTAGAATTAGACAAAATGATTATAAGTTCTGTCGGTAGAGTGAACAAAGAAATTAAATTTCATTAAATATTGTGAAGTCAATGTCTGATAAAGGATTCACTGTTCCAATAGACCACAAAATAGATCTGAAAGAAACTTAAACGAAAGTTAAGTTTCTCAAACTTGCCAAATAGATGAAAAATTTGAAGAAAATGAAAATAACAGTTGTGTCAGTCGTTATTAGAACACTTGGAACAGTTTTAAAGAGCATGAGATAAATGCTAGAGAAATTGAAAATTATGATAAAAGTTGGAAACATGCAGACACCGGCACTGTTTGAAACAGAATACTGGGAAGAGGGGTGAGGAGACATGCTGTCGATTGAACTCGACTTACTATTGATGATAATAGCTTCACTACCAAAACCAACGCCACCAAAGTAGATGAGGTCGGAGTTCGAACTAGGCTTACTCATTCCACTTTTTGCGTCGATATCTCACACGCTAAACGGAAATCCGATTTAACACGACTATTGCTACTCAAAATAAAAATGTTAAATATGGCTAAAGGTCCCTCTCTACATTGATCAATAGGTACAACTCGTCAGTATATGCAATATTTAGAATGTGTAAAGAAAGACAAAAGGTTATTTCGGGAAGGTTAAGCGAATAACAGACAAAAGGTGAATTTTTTAATGAAATGACAGGTATATTGAAAATTAATCTAAAATATTGAAAAAAATTAAAACATCTGATTTTGAAAACGATAATAGGACATATATAAGTTAAAACCCTTCAAACGAACTAACGATTTGCTTGTAGATAATCGTATGTTATACGTTTCATTAAAGACGATTGACAAAGATTTCACATTAGCATGGAAAAACCGCTCGGCCCGTGCTTCTCCAATTACTACATGTCTCACGTAGAAAATATGATATTTAAAAAGGTCACTAAACCCAAAATATGTGTCCGCTACGTAGATGATACTTTTTATTTTAGCGAAAAACATACAAGAAATAGATAACCTCTGTACTTAATTTTACCTACGAACTAAGTAAAAAAATAAACGTTAGACGTTCTCGTAAAATACAGTAACAATACTTTCACCACCTCATTGTATAAAAACCCACTAGCAGAAACTCTTGCTACCTTAATTTTAAGAGTGAATACCCAATTAAATACAAATTATCAGTGATAAAAAATTCCTAAAGGGAGCACACGAGAACTCATCCGCTCATTTACTTAAAGAACTCAACAATGTAAAACAGGCACACTAGTTAACAATGATTTCTCTAACCACCTCATTCACCATCAGATTAGACTATTTCTTTCCAAAGTAAATAATAATGATACTGTACATACAGACAAACACAATAAAAATTATATACAAAAGCCAAATGAATGTGAACTATAAGCAAAATGAATCTTCACTTAGAAATATCACAAAGAAATACACTATCCCAGTTGAACCCGAACAAAAATTAGGTAATTTATTTATCTATTACAAAAAAATTTAAAACAGTTTACCTTGTCCTTAAAAATAACAACAGATCTGCAAAATCAAAACTACAAAGAGCCAACATTATTTATGAGTTCAAATGCCACCTAAAGAACTGTGTTCCTGATCAAACCGAACTCATAAATAATTACATCGGTTACACGACTACATACCTATCCAGACGATTTACGTTACACCAATCCAACCATAGCTTTATTAGAACCCATTTAAACACACACATAAACATATCAGACTACATCCGAAACATACTAGTAGAAAATACAAGCGTAATAACCTCATCCACTTGCAAAAAAGATTAAAAACAACGGAAGACCTAATAATAAAAAAAGAAAACACCAACACTCAATAACATTAACTACGAACACGGTTACAATGTGCTGATCGTGTTTGAAAAATAAAAATAAAATCCCTATAACTCTAGATACATACACACAACCAATACATTCAGTTAAAAAGTAAAAATAAAATCATCCTCGATAATGGCTAAAAGTATAGCCGAAAGCACTCGGAAAATATTTGGACAGTTTATTGAGGATAAGTGGGGGATATGCTGATGATATAGGTAGTCATATTTGGCATAAGAATGATCTTGAATAAAAATCAACATTCTCTGCCAAGTGTTCCAAGAAATAGGATGCAAGATGAACCTTTCCAAAGCAGAAACTATGATGTGGAATTGCAGTGATGGCAAATACACTTAATCCATCATAAGAATTCAGCCTGTGGAATTAGTAAATAAAAGACGCTTCAAATGTCTGAGTATGGATCAGATTTAACAAATTTAGTAGGGGAGATAAGGAAATTGAACATAGTATGGACTGTGCTAAGGGTAGTTTCGCCCAATACCGCAAATTGATACATGACCAAAATCATTTCGAGTCATGATGTTAAAAAGTCTCGTCAGATTGTGACTTTCATATGGATGCCATGCAGAGCACAAGATTCATTCAGCCGTATGCAACCGCCTTTCTCAGATCGAAAGGTAACGGTGGATTCGAGCGAATGAAGCCTGTAAGTCTTAGCGAGGACCTGGTGCTATAGAACCACAAACAATTATAACAAATAACAGAATCCACCTCACTTAAAGACGTTTAACGGCATCAACAACAAAAATAGGAGGCACATATAAAATGAGAAAAATAATAACATAAGATGTTGACCTTCTACACTACTTCAAAGAAAATATGAGGAAAGCCCTCAGAGCAATAACAGTGAACTTGAGAAAAATATTTTCCTGGAAAATTGCTTTAAGAGGAAGATTTTATGAAATTCAACTGCAAGTAGCACCGGCTATTCGGTGAATGCCGAATGTTTCCTTATAAGGAAACGGTTAATATTGCCATTCAGTCAGTTAAATGCCAGAAGTGATACCCGTTTGGGCTATCATGTCACCTTCGATTTATAACTGACTAGGCAGAAAATTTTCTTGCAGCAGGCTGTCGTTTATTTCTTGCAGCAGGCAATGACTGCCAACCAAGGATATAGGGCCTAGCAGGCTTTGCTATTCAACAAAGAGATGGATCCATACCTTTCCACAAGTAACCGACCTGACTGCAATATTACCATTACCATTAACATTGCCTAAATACTGATGGGTAAATAGGTCGGCAAATGAACAATATAGATTGATGTATAAAATCAACAAACAGATAAATATACACAACGTTAGATGTTATGATGCATATCGATGTTTTAGCAATAAAATTTGTATTAACTAACCAATACTGGCAAAAAAACAGGATATATATATATATAAACTGAACCCTTTATTTCGCTCACTGGGGTAGACTGTTCTAGTTCCACGTACCATGTCTAATGGATGTCAGTTATCTCCTGTTAATTCCTCTCCCCAAGTTCTCTACCGCCTTAACCAGGTATTGAACTCACGCTCTTTGGATCCTGTAACTGGATCTAACTAACGCCTTTATCCACTGTGTCCTTGAGGACATCTGTGTATGAACTTCGCGAGAGAGAATCCAGTACAATCTTCGGATAAAACAGAGACTACAAGCTCATATCTCCCAGGTGCTCGAGTATTTCTTCAACAGAATTACCAATGAAGAAAACCAGAGAAGGATCCAAAATGACTTGTATAAATCCTTCAGACATGAGTCACTCTGAGTCACTTCTTTGTAGATATAATTGACTCACTGATCGGACAGTCTCCTCCATATGTCCGAAACTCCGCCCACTTCGTGGAAATAATCGAAGATGCTCCCATCCTATCCAACCAAGCTTCGACGTGGTGAGTTTGTTCACCAAGGTACCCACGGAGGAGGCACTCTCAGTACTCAGAGATAGATTGGCCTCTGACTCATCACTAGAAGAACGGACCAGTATTCCAATAGATAATCTGATGGAGATGTTGACTTTCTGTACACAAACAACGCACTTCAGAATGGGATCACACATATATCGACAGGATGAGGGCTTAGCAATGGGCTCGGCATTATCACCAGCAATGGCGAATATAGACATGAAATACTTTGAGGAAATGGCATTAGAATCTATATCTCTAAAGCCAACTCTATGGTTAAGGTGCGTAGATAACGCCTTCATACTCTGGCCACACCAGGAAGATGTTCAGATTCTACTGGACTATGTGAACTCAATAAGACATTTGGTACAGTTCACGATGGCGAAAGAGAGTAACAACACACTCCCATTCCTGGATGTTCTGATATCTCGAACAGAGCATGGGTTCAAGACATCCATATACCGTAAACCGGCATTCACTGGACAGTACCTCAATTTCAACTCACACTATCCATACAGCGTAAAGAAAGGGATCGTCCGCTGCTTACAACACCGAGCAAAAGTCATAAGTGGCGGCCCAGAGACATTAGATAAAGAATTGGCTAGTATAAGTAGTAACCTACAACGTAACACCTACCTTAGGTACATGGCAGAAGCTCCCCAAATCTCTGGATAAGTGGGCACAAAAGGACGACAACAACACTCAGAAAACAGTCTTCCTGCCTTATGTGAAGGGGTTATCAGAGAAAATACAAAGGATCTGCGGTCTATATAACATCAGGACAACCTACAAAATCTGGACGACACTTCGCAGATGTCCCTTCCGAGTAAGACCCCCCTGGTTAAGAGGAGAACACGACTAAAGACTGTGTGTACGCCATCTCATGCAGCAGCGGAAAAATATATAAAGGGGAGACAGGCTGCCCACTTAAGGTAAGGCTTCAAGAACACCAGAAAGCTGTAATACGAGGGGAAGTGGAAAAATCAGGCGTGGCTGACCACATATGGAGAGAAAAGGGAGATCATCGCCCTCTGTGGGATCAGGTTGAGATCATAGACAAAGAACATCATTGGAAAATTCCTAAACTTAAGGAATAAGTAAATATGCTAGGCCACAAATATCTCCTGAGCCGACCAAGCATAGAAACGAATACAATATGGGAACCAGTAATAAAGAGTGCCAGAGAAAAGCGATAACAACAACAGAAATTGCAATATGATCTCTGGTAAAAACATGAAATGATAACAGCAAAAATTGCAATATGAGCATTGGTAAAAAAGGTTGCTGATGACATTAGGTTTATAATACCCAGAAGTTCATACACAGATGTCCTGAAGGACACATGGCACAGTGGATAAAGGCGTTAGATTAGTTAGATCCGGTGACAGAACCTAAAGAGTGTAAGTTCAATACCTGGTTAAGGCGGTGAAGAACTTGGAGAGGGGAATTAACAGGAGATATCCATTAGACATGGCACGTGAAACTAGAACAGTCTACAGAGTTCAGTCTAAAGAGTTCAGTTCAACAAATGAAGAAGGCCAGAGCGTACAACGGCCGAAACGGTGTAATAAATATGGCGACAAAGATGAGGGCAATATTCCGAATAATGTTAATATATATATATATATATATATGTTCAGGGTCTGGGCAGTCATAGCTCTACACTACCTATGATTTCAAGTTCGAAGCAATGTTTCGCCCTTTTCCCAGACCTTGTTTTATCATCCAGGCTCGTTAGGTTACTCGATGTCTCCCGCTATCGCTCTTGTGAGTGTCAAATTCTCTAAGCTCTCTTTCTTCATTATGTGTCCCAGACCAGAAATTTCGACTATTTTTTTTTGACACTCAGTAAACGTCTTTTTCGTTTTCATTTTCCTCAAAGCTTCATCGTTACTCGCATGTTTAGTTCATGTCATTATCAGGAGCTTTCTGTAGAACCTCATCTCTGTTACATTAGGTTTCCATCTCACTGCCATGTAAGAGGATTTCTATTACATAGCAGTTCAGAGGTATTTCCTATGTTTCTCACGAAATTACCCAGTTTAGCCTTTGAAAGGATTTTTCGCTATTCCGATGAGCTTTCTGATTTCTGTGTCATATTTCCCATCATCATTGATAACATTTGGCAGATAGTTAAATTTATTTACTTGCTTGATTTTGACGTCTCCGAATCGTAGCTGGCATCTTGGTCTGTCCCGCTCTTCTAACATGGTTTGGCTTTTCATTCCACTCTCCTTTACTACTTTGTCTAGGAATTCCAGCAGTTTTCTTTTTGTGACAACACGCTGTCATCTGCGTATCTTATGTTGAACGTGTGAATTTAGTCTTATAATATCTGTCCTTATTAAAAATATTCATCATAACTTGTTTTGGAGAGGTCAGGTTTTATTATGCAAAAACGTTCAAAAGAATTTTATTCATGAAATTCAAACGATATAAGCAGCAATATCACATATTTCAGCAACGTAATAATACAAATATTTGAACGAATAAATTAGAATTTACTATTTTACATGTTAATATAGGGTCTTTGGCAGTCTATAACTTATTGTTTATATAACTTTTAAACTGTTCCGACTTCAACATTGATATACTTTGCTTGAATATCATTTTCCATTACTATACAGGGTACCCAGTAAAAAAGCGGTAAATTCAGAAAGACGCGAGACAACCATTGAAAACTGGTAATGATTGATGTTTCCGAAAAATTCAGGAGGAATTTCTTCATATTTCATCAATCCCCAAGTCGAATGTTCTTAAAAAGTACGATAACTTGACGCTCAAAATCAGTGAGTTGTTTAGCGATACGAGAAGGACAGAGTAAATGACGAAAGTTGTCCGCAAATAACCTTTAAATGACGAGTCACAAGAACGAGCAGCAATTAATCAATCATAAAATAACCAATCAGATTTAAGTAATCACGCGAGAGTCGAATGATTATTCAAGGTCATGAATATTCAATAAATTTATTCAGGGTTATTCAAGGTCAATTATTTTTGAAAGATAAAACAGTGATGAAAAATTGCTGCGTTTTTTTTTTTTACTGGGTACCATGTAGAAATCTTATAATGATGGACCATGAGATTTCTATTTGATTATTTTTTGCAATAACTAGTCACTACATGTTTTATGGTAAAGCGTGCAATACCCAAATTTGCACGATTTCAAGGAGCATTGTTTTGCAGGAATATACTTTTTAGATTAAAGCTTCTTACTTGTGACCTGTAATATTAAAAAATGTCCTGTCCAAGAATCATTTTAATATTATCTGCATTGAACGGACCTATAATTATTTTGCTTACGATACGAGTTCAAAACATTTCATATGCCCAATTTTGTTTTCTGAGTTGTGTAATTTATAGTATTCCCATGAAGGATTAATCATCCTCTAAGACCTCATGTTCATCCAATATAGTTTTACACCCATCATTAAAAATCAGTGTTGAGAAATTAGTTTTCATGTTACTTCTTCGTCCAACTTTTACATTTTTCTGTGATGTCGGCGTAAAAGTGGTAATTTGGTTGCATTCATGCCTCCAACCAATATTCTGTATGTTTTATGCGTTCAAAGTGGCAACATCGGATTCTTCAAATATTTTCTTAGTGGTCAGTTCACTTTTCTTGTTTATTATATTTCAGATTTCTCTCAGAGCTCTATTTATGTCAATCCTAAAGCCAATTTGTTAAGTGTTTTCGATTTCTTTTTTCTAGTTCAATGATATTTGTCCAACCTTTTCGCAAATTCCAACGTCGTGTTGCCATCAATCATTAATTTGACAATATCTTCTTTCTTGTTTGAAGTTCTATCTTACTTACAACACGGTTTCGGAAGTTTAAAAATAGATATAGGTAACTACATTAATATGTATATTTATTTACAATAAAGTTGCATAATAAAATCTCACATCACCAAATAGGTTATTGTAAATATTTTTAATAAAACATATAAGTTCAATTCACATGGAATATTTACCATATAAATATATCCTGAAAAAAATTAGTAATATCAGTTGATTAAAGCCAATTTGTGTAAACACAGACAAAATAAAATATGGCATACTAGAAGAAAGCTTAGAGATGCGCATCAGGAAAAAGGCTGAAAATATTTGCTATTGGCATATGCTGTAAATCATAATAACAAAGAATAGGACTTAATAAGTTTAAAAAAGAAATCTATAATAAAGTATTTGTGCATAGGTTGACCCGTGATAAACAGAAACTTGTAGCATATAAGACGTGAAGGAAACGATCATAATACATTGAAAACTTAGAAGAAGGCATCGTATAAACAGAAATTTTAAAGTGTATTATTAGAAGCCTACATCCAACTTGAAACGGAAATATTTTTTATATACGAAAAGTGATTTTCTGTGTGATAATCAGAATAAATGTAATGATCGTTTCATTGCATTTAAATTGAGATGCTTAGAAAAATCTTCGTCAAAATAACTTGAAAAATAATATTGATTTGTTAATAAAATATGAGAGAGAGAGAGAGAGAGAGAGAGAGAGAGAGAGAGAGAGAGAGAGAGAGAGAAAGAATAATAAAAGATGTAAAATGATTAAAACAATCACAATATGAATAGTAAAACTGAATATTAACACAGGTACGTGTTGTTTACAGACACACGCATTATACGTGCACACAATCTCATGTAAAGAATTAAAATCGCAACACTACATGAATCTATTTATTTAGGAATATAAATGTAAGACAAAAATAGTTGCAGGTGAAAAATTAAAGAAATCAGAAAATGGGAAAGTATCTGAGAAGTAGGGGTAATATATGAAGTAATTTCAAATAAAGGTATTCGATAAGGTTTGAAAGAAGCAGGTACATAAGTTAATATTCACTCACTCACTCTCGCGCTGTCTAGTTCTTAACATTCTCTTTATCTTTATGTATAAACACACACACACACACACACACACATATAAATACGCGCACACACATACACATTTATGGGATTGTTTTCACTGTCATATACAAAGTACTTCTCTTTTCATAAGTAGTTATTTTCCTTCAAACTCATAAAATTCCGACATTTACACTTGACTAGAGTAGAATCTCATCGTAATCAAACGATGGATGAATGATTTTGCAAAAAATACTCTTTCTAATAGAACAGTGAATCTAATAATAATTAGTTCTCGTAATTCTATTGTCTGATAAAATATTATGTCACATATCAGACACTATAAAAACGATGAATAAAGATAATATTTTCAAAATGACTGCAAAAAATGAAATGATGCGATAATACTTGACAATTTTAGAAAATGGCGATATATATTCAATTTTTAACGACTTTGTATTAAATCAACGCATAAATATATATATATATATATATATATATATATATATATATATATATATATATATATATATATATATATATATATGTAGATGTGTGTATAGGCCTACGAACCATATTTATTAATTTCATTTTTATAAGAGATTAAACATGTAACGGATTCGTGGCTTTCGAGTTTTCTTTTTGGCAAAACACTGACGCGTGCTGAAATCCTCACAGTATTTAGTATTATTGAAGTTATCTCTAAGATTTTTGTCGAGAATATATATATATATATATATATATATATATATATATATATATATATATATATATATGTATGTATATATATGTATATTGGCAGGAACGGAAAGCTTATCGCTGATAAGGTTTCGTCTTGCATTTCTTCATGTTACTTTGCTGTGAAATTGCGGACCATTTTTAAGACCAGAAATGTAATTCCCCTCCTTTATGAAGGATAGACTGTCCTATCTAAGTAAAAATTCAGTGATTTATCAATTTAAGTGCCGATGTGATTCGGTATATATAGGACGGACTGGTCTTCGTTTGGAAACGCGCGTTTCTCAGCATATTCCCTCACATCTACGTAACCCCGAACACAGGAATAGAGTTTCTCAGTCGGTTCAGGAGTCGGCTATTGGCCAACATTTGACGGACAACCAGGACTGTGCCTCTGCTTATCAGGACACTTGGTTTTCTACCCTGCACAGCGTCAAAACCGAATTTCATTTACGTGTTTTGGAAGCTGTATATTTAAAATTACATCGCCCAAATTTATGCAGACACAAGATCATTAAAACTCTTGGAAGGATTGTGAGTTAAAATTTTTTTCCCTTTTATTAACTCTTTCTGAGCTGAGATTTACACCCCCCCCTTACGTTTTAATTTTATTTTCAATAAATTTAATTTTAAACGAGCTCGGATTTTCTTCCATTTTAGTAAATATTTCAATATATGTGTCTCCTTTATACTAATGAATAATGTGCCAACGCGTTACCTATGAATAAGTGTTGGCCGTAAGATATCTCAGGTGTTTATGTCTATAATAAAAAATAAATAAAATAAAAAAGTTTGATTAATAAAATGGCGTCCCTGTTGTTTAAATCTATTCTGAGGTTCAAGTCTTTATTCATATATATATATATATATATATATATATATATATATATATATATATATATATATATATATATATATAGAGAGAGAGAGAGAGAGAGAGAGAGAGATAAGTATTTGTTATTTTAACTATTAAATTGTTTTTAATTAGAGGGAGTATTTTGTATGTTAAATAATAAAGCTAAATTTTTCCAGAAAAATGAATGAAAAATTTATTGCACTAGATAAGTACCCTAGTAAAACAAACTGTACATTGCGCCCCCGTTACCTGTTTGCACTTCTCCCCAAAATTTGCTTTCGTTCGGTCAATGTATGGCTATTTTAGAGATTGTGACGGACGGACTAACGGAAGGCACAGATCATGAGCGATCAACGCTCTACAGTTTCTCATTTTTGTGACTTCTTCCCCTTACAATCATTCCAAGTTCATATTCTAATTACGATAGACATTGCAAGCCCTTTTCATGAACAGGGTTTACCCACAAAGAGCGTGCGTGCATGTATAATTATGCATGTCTGTGCGATATTTGTATCCTTTTAAGCTTTTTCGTGACACATCTTTTGCTTGCTTTTTACACACTGGATGCCGATCATGTTTCTCTGTAACACAGGTAGATTTTCAAGTTCTTTAAGAATCGCAAATTCTGCTAAACAAAAGAAGTAATTACTTCTACCCATTGGCAGGTACTAGACTTACAAATTTGATGATGTCTGTAAATGCAAATATTATACTATTTTTGGCCAGGATATTCTATTAAATACGACAGATATTCACGACAATACATCGACCGTCATTTTCTATTAGGTCTTGCGTCTCTTTTGCAGTTTCCCCGGTAGACATTGTTCGGTACACTCACGTAAGGCTACTTCTAATGAAATTAAGAAATTCTCTTTTAACATCTTTTTAAAATAAATTAAATGCAGTTTTTTAGGTTCTTTTGTTCTCCATGCACAGCATCATGCCACATCCTATCACACTGTTTTATTGGTGGATTTTCCGTTACTGTTCTAACAGAAATCACTCGACACAAAATACTGTATAGGCAGGTAAATGTGATGAAACATGGCAAGAGTTTCGGTCTGATAGTAAATGTCCGTTCATGCGCGCTCTCCCAGTGTTTCTCAGTCTTTTCAAGTTACGCCACACCGAGTAGCACATGAAAATATCACCACACACTTAGCAACATTTTTACATGTTTTAAATAAAACCATAAATTTTGAATTAAACAAAAAATGTTGAATACAATTATATGAAAAAAAGGTTAATATTCATTTCTTCAAATAAAGGAAAGTTTTAAAAAGTTAAATTAAACAAATAAAAATACTTTTTAAACAATGAATATTAAAACAAAGTATTTAAATAACATAATCGAAGAATAGTGAAAAGAATTATATGAAAAAGTTTAATGTATGATACATAGATTGTCTTTACAGGAAGTTCATGTCAGTAGAATTCACAGGTATTTATATACCTGTGAATTGGATGTCTGATATATTGGATATCTGATTTTAGTGTGAAGAAGTTGTAAGATTCTTTCAGTACATCTAACAAAATTGTTTTCTGGTCGTTTACTTTGGCTTGAAAAATTAAGAATCACTCGCATCTGTAATTCTGAAAAACTCCCGAGAAATAATCAAAATAAATAATCATTGCCAAGGAAAATCGAGCTTACAGTAACGTTTGAAGCCAAGTATTAGGAAACATAGATATGAAATAATTCTTCGGTGAGTTGTTGTTGTTGTTATCATTATTATTATTTTATTATTATTATTCACTTTCTGACTATTTTGGTAATTACTTCACAACTGCGTATCTGGAGTAAACATATGTAAAAAAACAAAATAGTTAGCGGGAACAGATTTGTTTCTGTCGATTCCACAACTATTTAGCCTGAATATTCAACGTTAGAATTGCTAAGATTTCCAATTCCTAATGTAGTAAAATTTTGTCTTTTGTAGGAAATAATTTTCGTCTTTCTTTCTTGCCTATGTCGTCTTCAATTCCACCATTTCAATGACGTTATATATTATATATCCGAAGTTGATATTACATTTGCAACATATTTAAAAAAAATAAAAACGTTTTAAGAACTGGTCTGAGAGTCTTGTTATACACATAAACCATTCAATTTCTTGTAAGGAGGTACTGGGATAATAATGGATTCCAAGTGACTGAATCGCAATTCGCAAACACTTTGTTAAAAAAAAATATGACCCACAAAAGATGATTGGACTAAAGATTAGACTAAAAATTAGATTAAGCAGTGATAATGTTTCTCCTGACTAAATATTTCAGAGTAACATTATCTATCTATCTATCTATCTATCTATCTGAAATTGACATTGCAGATTATATTAATATTTCATATACACACTTAACTGACAGTTCAATGTAGGTACGAAATTATATATTATTTCACCATATATATCCATTTACTTTCTCTTTCTTTGTCTCTCTTTTTCTGTCTCTGTGTTTTTAATGCACACACATACACACAAATACGTGCACGCGCACACAGATATATTTTGTCTGTAAAGATACTGATTTGCATACAGAGATCTTTGTATTTATGCGCAATCATTATCTCTCAGTATATAATGTCTTATGAAAATAATGTTTATGCCTAAGGAAGAGATTTCTCTTGTCATAATCAGAAGAAAATGATTGCTTTCAGATAAATTTACAGACGATTTTCTTTCATTAATTACGGCACCAACGGGAAATGACGACGAGAAAAAGTTTTAGTGGTAAAACATTTTATTGGATATCAAATCATCACTGAATTGATATTTTAAGGATAGACAGTGATGATACCGATAAAATTAATTGTTTTTTCGTACGTCAATTAAGAATTTACCTACCCATCTCGCTTGCCTGCTAATAATTGTAATTTGCTTTGATCAATCTTTGTACATACAAATAAGCCTTAACATAAGAACATATCTACTCATGCATAGACGTAGATTACTATTATTTAATTTATTACCGCTAAACAACGGATTATAAAAATCAGATTATAATAATAATAATAATAATAATAATAATAAGAAGAAGAAGAAGAAGAAGAAGAAGAAGAAAAAAAAAGAAACAAAGTTATGGCACAATCTAGATGAAATAAATAATAGTCCATGCTTGAGTAATTTAAACTGTTATCAAGTCTAACTTTGTTTTTGGGATGTTAAAAATATTAAACCTATATAAAGCTTTACATGTATGCCTCTTATAATTGCATTTTCTAATTCATATGCCAATCACAGAGGATTGAGCTTCACGGTTGCTATTGGTTTGCAAGCGAACTCAGAAAAACGCTGCAGGTGAAGAACGCGAATGTTTGAATATTAATGTGACAAGATAGAAAACTTTGAACCTAGAATTTATGTTGAAGGCGTACACTCGCAAAATGAAAACAATCGATGCTAACAATTAAAAATATATATGAAGAAAGAGAAAATATTGATGAAGAAACTGTCGTGTCCATAAAAATTACATAAATAAAAATTAATTATAGTACAAAAAATAATTATAATAAAATAATTATAACAATCATAATTATCATTAATTCACTCATTTAAAACCAATGAGAATCGACCACAATGTTCTCCTCTACACACGCAAACATATGATTTTCTCACTATCGGACAAGCAGTTCACACGGACAGGTCGTCAAAAAGTGTGTCAACGAAAATTTCGTCTCCAATTATCTTTTAGTACTCAACAAAAATTCGAGGTAAGAAAATCCCAGGCAATTCTTGTATTTTCTAACTAAATTATCTGGAAACTTATTACACACATCTATAAAAACATACGAGAAAGACTGCATACACTTTGCTTATTCTTAATGTGATTCCTCTGTCGGATTCCAATCCATATTTGATCTAAATTTGACCCCAAACTTGCTATTTTACTCAGTATTACTGTTTGTCATTTCTCCAACACCGCATAACAACCAGATAATAAATAATACTCGTTTTGTTGTTTCCACATCTTACTGTTTCTTCTTTTTACGAGTATTTTGGTATTTATAATTGTTAGGGAGTTTATAATTATTTAGTCAGTTATAACTCCCCTACAAAACTAACACGGTTACGTAGAAATGGCACTCAACCCGCTGATAAATACCGAAAATTTTACAAAGAACAAAGAAATTTAATTAATGAACAAAATCATATCAAAAGGTAAACCTTCATTTGTGGAAAAATGTCAAATTTGAAAATACGCTAAGATAATATTAATGAAGAATTTGTGATTGAAAAAAAATGTCGCAGCAATCAACAAAACATGGCTAAAATATAGAAGTTGAAACTAGAATAAAAAATGGAACTTTTCAGGGATTTGAAACTATAAAATCATAAAAATGCTTGAAAATGACTATATGAGGTTCTGCAATAGAAGTAAAAAAGAAAATAGCCAAGAAAGTTAACTAACAAGGAGAAAAGAGAGACACTGTCGCAAAATATGATTTTTCAAAATAACGAATGTAGAAAGTAAATGAAGAAAGAAAAAGAGAAAGGCGTTGGTCACGAACAGTTAATGACACTAAGAGAAGCAAGATAATGTTTTATGAAACTAAAATAATTGACCTTTATCTCTGATGGAAAGAAACATCTCGGAATCTATGATCAAAGGCTAGACAACAGAAAGATACTGAAAAAAAGCAATAACAAAGCCTAGATTTTACGTGAAAAAAAAAATCCAAACAGGATATATTGCTGAGAAAATCATTTACTCTATTTGAAAATCGAATAAAGATGCAAAACAACAAATGATCTATTATTGACCAAAATACCTAGACTGAATTAAAAATACAAACAAGGAAAACTAAACTAATATGCTATGCAATGAAGAAGTGGATGGCAGAACGAAATGTTAGAAGAGACGAAATCAGAATAATAAGAGATATATTTAAAGAGACTCGTTATCCCAAATATTCTTCCAATGATATCACTCACTTTAGGGAAATGGAAAAAGACAGAGATAATTTAAAGATTTAATTATAAAGACTTGAATATTTGATATAAATCGACAGCCTGGAACAATTTGCTTAAAATAAAAGTCAGCTGGGAACAATGGTCCAATCAGGTAGCCTTTTTAGTCACAACGAGGCAATTTGGATTTCAGAACTGTTGTGTTGATGAGGCACAAGCAATGATAACTACAATAAATATCTGGTAAAACATCAGATTCAGTTAAAAAGAAGACACGAGAGAATCTTATCAATGGCAGAAACTTATAATCACCATAAAATATTCTGAATGGATTGAGGAAAACTGAGATAATTTAAAAATGACTGACATTTAATAAGGTTCTCAATTGGATAGACATTATCCAAAGAAAGAAAAGAAAGATGGCTATTAACACTGTCGATTGTCTTTATTCGGCGACCAAAGAAAAACAAATCAGTCAGAAATTAAGCAGAAGTGAAAAAAAATGATATATTATTTATTTGAAGTCTCAAAGACTAAAACTAAAAATGGGAGAAATATTTAAAAGATAGTGAATTGAAGATGAAATAACGTGAATTTGGGATTTGCAAATCTGACGAAAAACTGAAACTCTTCAGGCAACAGAATTTCAAAATTCGGCAAGAATAATGAAAAGAGAAATGTATTATTGATGATATGCGAGTAGCATAAGGGTTATAGGCACAGAAAGTGTAACAGCAAGCCGGGTTCAAATTACGCCCTCGTCTTCCGCATTAACTTTTGCATTAATGTCATTGGGAAAGGCGTGAATGCATCTCTTCCCTACTCTACTATAGGTTGAATAGTAAAACAGGTTGCTTTCTCCCGCACTTGGTCACAGCCAGTCTTGGAAAAAGGAAACTCTGACAGTAGAGAAGACAACATAAACCACTCCATGACCTTTCCTCAGAAGTCAGGGTAATTCATAGACACAAACCATCAACATTCTGAAGGTATATGTCATAAGAATGACATATTGGGAGACATTATATATATATATATATATATATATACATATATATATATATATACCCTACTGAAAGGGACATCGCCATCATCAGCAACAATAATAATAATAATCACAAATGTTACAATCTAAAAAAAGAAATGAAATAATGCTCACTTTCAAACATAAAAACAAATACCTCTTCAAATATGTTGAACCAGATTGATTTCAATCCAAGCCATATATCTTCATTTTTCAAAAATGTATTTATTTAACTTTTTCTTTACGTTCAGAATTAGTCATTGGTAGATACAAATCGTATATAAAAGATTTACATAACCCGAAATATGTGAATATCGAATTAAATCATACCCCTCTGATACTTAAGCATTTACAATATAGATTTCCAACTAACTCCAGCAATAAGGAAATATTTGATGAAGCTAAAATATGTAAAATCCCTAGAAGAAAATAAACACAAAGTAAATACAGAATACAAAAACGTAAAAAGATCCCCTACAGCTACGTTAGAAATATCAAAAATCCATATCCCATCGTAATAGTATAATATTGAATAACTGTATAACTTGCAATAACGAGGTAAGAGTAGATAACAATAAAACTGTAACTGCCGAAATAATATGAACTCTCTCTTAAACAGCCAAGATTTGATTAATAATGTTGTTTATAGAGCTAACATATCATCATATAAAGAAAATACCTTTTACATTGCAGATATCAATTTAATAATCATACACTAAGATTACGTAACGATAAATACACAACAAATACAACTCTCTAAATATTACTGAAAATTAAAGGATTGCGGATCTTTACCAAAAATTACGCAGGAAATAATGGCAAGAAGTAAATTATTTCTATTCAATACTCACTAGAATAATTTGAAACATAACCGTTTATATTTATTATATATGCTGGTCGAAGTTGCATTATGGGTAGGTCTATTGTATTATTCTAACAGAATTAGAATAATACAATAGACCTACCCCTAATGCAACTTTGACCAGCATATATAAATAGTCGAGCCAAAAAATAACATACAAAACTGGAAAAGTCATTGTTATATAATTTATAATTATCACCAAAATTGTTAATAAAAAATATTCATTCATAAAGGAAGATTTAGTTTTATACAATTAAAAAATGTTTAGGTTTTAAGTTTATCCACAAAATGATGATAAGCCGTAAATTAAATCAATCAACACTTATAATAAGTTAATAATAAATTAAATCAATAATACTTTAATAAGAGTTTCTGATATTAGGTAGGGAGAAACATGAATAGAACATATTAAATCTGCATAAATTTTATATAATTTAAACAGATATTAATCAATTCAAAATCAGTAAAAGAAAAATTATAGGATGACAACTATATTTCGATTCTATGTAAATCAAAATGGGGCACGTCGACGTGGTGTAATGGATACTACTCACTGAGTAGTGATTTCGACCCTCACTGGGTGCTCGTTACTTGCGCTTAGACAAGGCAGGTTTTCAGGATGAAAATGAACGATTTACATCAGTTACCTCCCTTTTAGATTTAGCGATACATTATCCAGGGATTAGGATTTTTTTCTTTTTAGTTCGATTTTGATTTCGAACTGAAAACACATCGAGTTTAATTAATTGTACGAAACCCACGAAAAATATATTTTTCTGTCTTGGACTGACTGGATTTATCTTCGGTATTCCGAAACAATTTTTATTATTTTAAATTTTAATATTTTTTCTGGTACTCTTTTAAAAATGGTCAAATTTTAAATGATTGATTGCAAGACATGTTTTTCTTAAAATTAGGGTTTATATTTAAAATAATCCATATAGATATGCAGAATAAATAATGTAAGTAGTAAGAACAGTCCTAAAAAATATGAATATATAAAGCAGTATATATGCATACAAACACGCACACATACATACGCACATATATTTTGAACATGCATAATTTATATATAAAAGTGTTTCTTTGAAACCAACCTAAAAAATAGATCTTTGCTGTTTGTGCATGCACGTGGAAGATATTACGCATATAACATGCAAATATCTATAAATGTGTTTTGTATAAAAATGTGATTATACAATCATCTAGAATCTAAATATACATCTGCATGATTATAAACATCGTCTTTTGTCTCAAATATAATATCTACATAATGAATATAATACATAAGTATATTATATCTACATATTATGTAATGAATATCTATATAATATCTACATAATGCAATGCATATTTATATACTAGCAAATGTTTAATATGAAGACGACTCATTTGCTGAATAATCTTTGTGCATTGATACTTTTTATTTTACTATGTATTGATATTTAAATATCTCTGATACTAGTAAACTTATCGAACCAGTGAAACGCAGCCAACAACATTTCTGTAGAGTAGGACTGCTCTTCTCTATTACTGTGACAATGGACTGCTCCTACTTATAAATATGCCAAGTAGCCACGTTAGAATGGGATTTGGCCATAAGTTGATTCCCTTTTCAAGTTTTTCCGTTCTATGTATGAGTATTTAATAAATTTCTCTGTTTTCCCTACCTATTCTTCTGTTCCTGTGATACTCTCTCTAACTATGGCCTTCATAATTCTCGGTTATTTTGAACAAAAACGACATTACAACAAATATTAATTATTTTTGTCAAAATTTCTGAGATGAGGAGTTCTTTATTGTTATTAGCACAACGTTTCGACCGTTCTTCCATTCTAGCCTTCTTCATGTGTCTTCCGATCCGGGTAACCTTTAATCTACGAGTGTAGATTGTTCACATTCAACTGTACTTTTCTAGGGATATCTCACCCTTTTTCTTATTTAGTACTAATCAGTTATTGTTCACTCGTGGTGAATGCAACAAGCAGGATTTATTTAATCATTTCACTCCAAGCAAGGCAATAAATCCACTAGGACGCAAGAGGTTACTGAGTTTTAGAGAGTATGAGAAGAACTAGTATTAAGGTGAAAGGACAGTAAAAGAATATGTATTAAGAATACAGAAGATAACGATTGACATTGCATTTAAATTTTTGAAGATCAAAGTTGAGTGGGAAGCAAGAAGCCGGAAGATAGTTCCACAAGCGAGAAGTGCAATCTGTTAGTATAGAATTTACGGTTCTATCTACATATATCAACTTTCAAATGATGAGACCTTGCCGCCAATCTAGTACTGCGCTTAAATTCGTAAAGTCTAGATACCATAGAGAAAAGTCCATCCGAACAATTACCATGAAAGTATTTATAGAAAAGACACAGGTAATCTACGTAACAGTAGTGGGAAAGGGACTGAAGCTGAGATAGCAGACCAAGACCAGTAACATTGCATATTCTTCTTTCGATTTTATCAAGAATCTCTAAATATACAGCTGGGCACCAGACCAGATGTGGCAGTAATATTTAAAGCAAGGACGAATGTTAAACTTATAAATATGTAAGATTGATTTTGTCGAGAAAAATTTTCTAACACGACATAGTGAACATTTTTTTTAGCTACAGACTTAGCAAATGATTCAATATCCTTTTTCCACTTCATGTGAACTGAAAACGTTAGTCCAAGAAGGTGCAATGAGTCACTTTCCTGGAGATTAGCATCAGTCATGCCGATGAAAAATAAAAAGGGTTCCCTCAGATGATTAAAAGAAAGCAGAATAGACGCCTGGTAGATGAAAGCGTTGGTTCGTGATTCTACGGGTCTAGATTGGTCTCGTTACGCTATGTCTGGGAATATCTCGTCTTGTTCTTTTAAATACATTTTAGTTGTTGGTCGCTGTGTTTCCACTAATAACTCTATCTTTTTTTACAATTTGCTAGTATAGTAATTGTGAGTTCAATACCTGTGTCAGTTAGAAAAAGCTTAGTGGACACGGCGAGACATAATTGACAAAAAGAAATATCTCTAGAAGTGGACAGCGGAACGAGTAAAATTTACTCTCTTGGATTAAATGAAGGGGTCATTTCGTAATCCCTTGTAGGTTAACCAGATTGACAGACATCTGAAGTAGAATTTTTTAATCATTTTACACCAAGCAAGGCAATAAAGCCACTAGGACGCAAGAGGTTACTGAGTGTTAAGAGAGTACGAGAAAAACTACAACGATCGAAACATTATGATAACAACAAGAAAGACGAGTAAAATAGTCCGAATGAAAATGATGTAAATAAAAATATATGCATTAATTTTATAAGTGTTAATTCAAATAAGATATTTAAAATTAAAATGTTTCGTTCAATGTTTAGAATGTTTATCTGTTAAATTATTTTGGTGATATTCTTATAAGTTTTATGTTGCTCTTCTTACTCGTTTCGATATAGAATAACTGTTTATATAACATAACTAAATTGATGCATAGAATCGCATAAAAGAAACTACGTTTTGCATTCAATAATTTAATGCGTTCAGCAAAAAATATTAAATAATTTGGGAACACTCGAATTCAAATTCATTTAATATAGATTCACGTAAATATGATTGCACATGAGTTACATATGAATGAAATATCAGGGTGGCGTGAGATGGCCAAGACATCAATAATAAATTATTTGTCATGGCTGTTGCCATTGTGCCAGACTAAGACAAACCACAAGTCTCCAGTGCACAGTAAAATCCTTTGTTTGAAAATTGATAGGCAAACTTTCCTCAAGTATCCAGCGAGTAAAGCATCGCTTGTCTTTACATGCCTTTTACATGCATAAGATACACATACTTAGATACAGCAGTAATTCAGTACACAAACTCACGCGTTCACACGCACGAGCACACGCGCACACGTACATCCACACACAGACGCAAACACTGTCGCACGCTTCCATACTGGGTTTTATGAAGTCAGGGGAGGCAGTTCGTTGCTCCTTCCGCCGCAACTAACCTGCGTCTATGCACCTTATAAATGGTAAAAGCTCCGTAGATGAGAGGGTTAAGCATGCAGTTGGAGGTACCCAGGCTGAAGAAGTAGGTGACAGTGCGACTGTTTTCCCAGTGGAAAAAGGCGAATCCAAGGAAGATGATGTAGTAGGGTGTCCAGCAGAGGATGAAAGCTGCTACGATAACAGCGCTCATTCGCGAAGACTTTTTGCGGGCTCGCTCGAACAGATGGGTACGGATCTGGCCGTGGTTGACGCTATTGCACGACAAGGACGCTGACGACATTGGCGTATCTGTGGGGAGAGAAGAAGAAAAAAGGAAGAAAGAAAAATGAAATGATGAATTAAGAAACGTTGGTTAGCATTCATACGCGAGCGACGTGTTGTTTCGAGTTTACGCCAACCTGTCAAGTATTTCTCGTTATGACCACCATTTTTAAGAATCTTAAGAATGCTCATCAGAAAAGCAACATAGTCGCTCTCTCTTTCTCTTCGTCGTTCGTCTTCCAGATTCTGCCAGGAGTTATTTACAAATCCCCATCCCAGGTTCAAGTACCGCAGAAAGAATATCATTTCGCTCTTCGTTTTAAAAACAATGTATTTTCTACTCTGTCACGTATTAAAATTTTACACTATTTCCATCCTCATCTTTGTTCTGATTATCCCAATGATTTGGCCGTTTTGCATTTTAATCATCTTCAGGTGTATGTTCGGGTATTTTTCACGGAATTTCGAAATGACTCCTTTATGCTTAGGGATTAAATGCTATAATCTACATGTGAATCAATAGCTTAGTTGATCAAAGTATTGGTTCTTTAATTTGGTGGCATCGTAATTGCGAGTTCAATCCCCATGCCAGATTGTAAAGACTTAGATCTGTGGAAACAGAGTAAGCAATAACTGAGTAGCACTACAAAGAATAAGGCAAGATATCTGTGTACATGAACGAAAATAATTTTAGATTAAATAAAGGGGTCAGTTCAAAATTCCCTGAAGATTATCCGTCAGATATCTCAAGAAAAACGGAGAGCCTAAAAAATAGCAAGTGTAACATTTTTACAAAATCTAATTAATCAATGGTATAATTTACTGTTCTTCTTCGAAAAAATGTTTGGAACAGATATTTGATTTTTAAGAAATATTTGAAATGTTTTTAATTTTATTTTGACCATTGTCGATCGAATTCGCTTATCGAACTGGACGGAAGTAATTTTTGTTTTACTTTTTTTATTATTTAAGACAGTATAAAATTGTTATTTAATATATAAAACAATTTTTTCCATTTTATCGATTAGCTTTTAGTTGTTATCTTTCAAATAAAAGTACAATTTAACTTTAACGAAAACATTTAAATTATTTAAAATTTGTGTCCGCTTTTTTTAGAAAGTGTGTAGAGCCATTTAATTTAACTTATCCCTCGAATACAGACAGAAAGGTTAAGACTTTACTTGAGACGGAAAAATCATTGGCTCAAATTGCCATAAAAATTCTAGGAAGTACAAAAATTTACTCTTAACCCGTGTCTTTATGTCACATTCTACTTATTTAAGTTGCATTTTAATGATGCAATAATTTATAAATCCATAAGTCTGAGTTTCTTTTCAAACGCTTTGTCGGAGAATAGACATATATCTGAGTGGCTGTCAGTATTTTGGTCAGACAAATTGTAGTAGTTGGAAACTAATATTCACATAAAATGTAACCAGAAAACCAATGTGAATGGACTACCCTTTCTTATTCTCTGTTTAGAAGAACATGCGTGTATTTGAAGAGCATCTGCTATTTTTGTAAACACAATTATGAATTTCAAGTTTATTTCTTATTTCATTTGATAATTGCAAAAAATAGACGCTTCGGGATATCTGACATGATGTGCATAGAAGATTAATTGACCGCTGAAGGCAAGTCATAATTGAAACAAATACAAGCTTAAATCTAAGATACGAGAGATGACTTGGAACCTGCTGATACATAAAATATTCGTGTATCTTTTGCATTCTGATAAGAAACATAAATCAGTTACATTGTTTTTGCCTAGAGGGATGTTTTAAACTATCATTAATTAATGATTAGTGCATAATAACACTTATGTAGCCTCATTTGTATGCTCGAAAGCAATTTATTTCCAATATATCATATTTATCATATATATATTTTCCAGAACGTGTTCAAAGGTTACCAACGACACAGAAGGCCATTGAATTTCTTGAAGAAAACCAAACAACTAATTTTTTTTATCAAAAGATATACTCTTTGCTTTCATACATATAACATTCGTGAATCCTTTCGGATAAGATTTTAATTCCAGAATTTTCTATTTAGTAAGGATTGTTTGATTAATCTGAATCTCTCCATCGTATCTATCAAACATGTTACTTTTACAGTCCTTAAACACGACACGCTTCGCTTATCCAACAATATCTATATTTGGCAATAAATTAGTGGGGAGGTCATTGCCAAATCCTATCACAAATTCTATCTTCAGTTTTTTGTTTGTTTACCAATCTGTCTCTCTTTATTATTTTCTTAATGAAATTCTTGCTAAGTGAACAAAAGAAAAATGATACTCTTAGTTTTTATGTGTCCAAAAGAATGACACAACTAATACATGCTTGTAAAATCCAACGACACAAGAGATTAATCGTGCCAGTATGATTAAAAAGAAAATAAATTTCGTGTAAATTTATCAATTCTTTATAATAATGTCACACTGTACAAGGCCAGAGATCCACACGAGATAGAGCGTTACAGATTAAGGGGTCAGGGGCAGAGATGATGAGGATATGTGCGGGAGACAAGGATTAATCCTAGACTCGAACAGGTTAAGATGGGAGTCATTCGGGATGCATCTCCTGGGGAGTTGTTTCCGCAAAGTAGCAGTTCTTGTTTAGAATATTTTCTCCTTCCTTTATACATTGTTTTGTTTAATTTAATGAAGATTGCTTTTAGCTGGCCAAAATTGGTAACTATTGACGTTTTCTGAAATTAATTTTTTTTTACTTTCCTATATAATACGCACATTAAAAAAAAGAAAAGAAAACGCGATAACTGAGGTTTAAAATGAATGCTTAAAAATAAAAAATTGAAGCTTTTATTTTAGTTTTAATTTCAAGTTTATAGATTAAATTTAATATTTCCAATAAGCAAAAATACTTTGCAGTATTTCAAAACTAATTAAAATTGTTTGGAATGAGTTTTCGTTTTGAAATCAATAATTTTAGCGCCATTTTTAGCTATCTATCATCGCAAAGTAATTTTCTTTATTAAATACCTTTCAAAAATAAAATATACTTTTCTGAAACTTTATTTGAGGAACATTAGCTGCTTTGATTAATTAATCTGACTTGAAACAAATATTACTTAAAATATCTAAGAAATGCATTTTTAACACGGCGGAAGCTGTTTATTTTAGATGCTAACAGATCGAAGTTTATCTCATGATTTCTACTGTCTACGCCTTTTTTAAAAATATTTTCTTTTAACTAAGCGGTACTCATAAAAATTTAGGAAATTATATATACTCCATAATCTAATTTATTCTTGAATTTTAGGTTATTTGGCTTTACTATAGCTATCTTTCTTATTTTCTGATAAAGTCACGTATGGACAGCCGTACTTATAAAAATCGGCACGTTTATACACACAAAATACTTCAAAATTCTTGTAAAATTGTTAGTATTGGATGAATTGCAATAAGCTTTTATACTTTTTGCTTAATAAAAATATCACCTAATCTATACAAAGTAAGACAATTTTAAAAGATTTATAAATTATTATAATTAAAATTAAAAGACAAACAATAAAAACAATTCTTGTAAAAATTCATTACTTATCGAATATTCTTTTCTTAAAACAATAATGTCCATATCATATCTTTTTTAAAACATATCTTATTTATGAAAGCAATTCAAAGCTTTTCTATATACTTTAATGCATTTTTTATTTTACGATTCCGAATAGATTTTCGGTAACGTGCTCCTGTTTTACAAAAAGAAATGAATGATTTAAATTCTACAAGGAGTTCTTATTTTAATTAATATAAAAATTAAGCTCTACAAAATTTAATTTCTCGAATTTTCACAAAATTAAATAAGTACACGGGGGTAACAAAGTAAAAAAAATAACATGATTTTCTAAATAATTTTTTCTGTGAATAAATCTTGAACGTTTTATTAAAATCCGACAATTATTTAAATTTTGCAAGAATTTCCAAATAAATGTGTTTTCACTGCAAAAAGAGGCGAAAATTTACTATACTAATCTTTAGCCAAAGGGCTTACAAAAAATATACAAAAACAAAAAAAGCAAGATTTTTAACTAGAATAAAAATTATAATTTAATAATAATAAAAAAAAACATACTTTGGTCTTTTCTCTTAATAATAACAAAGATTATAATGGTAAAACATTGTTTTTATTAGGTTTGGGGCATTTTTTCATTATAGTATTTTAGTGATTCATTGGAGGTACCTACTATATTACTTTATAAGTTTTTTCTAATCTGAATTATTTTTCGTAAATCTGAGTATTTCTTTCCAGTTCCCAAGCTATCTTAGCCGTATTTTTGTTAATTCTTAAATGTAATACAATTCCCTGTCATGGCCTTAGTTGAAATGTATGTTACAACTTAGGGAATCTCGTATATTTTCTGTTCTACGTTAGCACGTTGTCAAAACCGAGATGAACTTGACCAACTGTAAGAGTTCATTTTCATTTTTTTTACTGACCAAAGGTGATTAATTTTGTCAGGCTAGGAAGGATCTTGAAATTTCTAGTTTTAGGCTTGATAAAAATAATGATTCTATCTCCGTTCAGGGGTTGATAGATGTAGATTTTATTCAATTCATGAAACCAGTGAACCTAATTAAATGCTTGGATGATTTGTCTGGGCAAGTCAATGGTGGAATAATACATTTGAGAAAACTATACAGTTTTTAAAACCTAGTTTCTGATGGCGTAACTGGGAAACGTGACAATGTTGCTAATGATCTAATTGTTCAATCTCCTATAAGCATGTAAATTTTGCTTAGGCACTCAATACGAGTTAGACAGGATCTCTTAAAGAATACTTTTTATGCAAGTTTGGTAGAGCATAATTTGAAAAGATTAATTAAGTATTGGATCTCTAAGAGTCGTGGATGAATACCATATCTCTGATATGGGAGACTATATTAACACAGAAAAAAGTAGTTACGACAGCTAAAAGGCCGTAGGACGATCCTCATATACGGTATTAAATTAGAAGTATTCTAAACAGTTAATATTTCTTTTATAAAATGAAAATATTCTTAACAATGGGAAAATTGATTTTGATCTGTAATATAACTTACAATAAGATTTCTACTGAACATTACGAATGGTTTTAATCTTATCTAAAATCTTAGCTTCTAACATATATTTAAATAAATAAATGATTGAGGAGAACTGAACAAATATATTAAATATAAAGTAAAAAAATGAAAAATTCTCATGTTGTTACTCCCTAAAATTTCTAGTCAGTTACTTACGTCTTCTTGGTTAACTTGCATTATGACAAAAATGTCTGCGCCTATAGAACAGAAATTTAATAGTTATTAATTAACTTCGAATTCGAATATCAAAATTTTATGTGTACATTTCCACGCCGTTTTGTTGCCTAAAATTACTATGAAAAATCATTTGTTGTATTTTAAATACCAAAATAAATATTAATATATAAATTAAAAAAAACTTTATTTTGAAATTAGCTTAAGATTAGTATTTTTCTATAATAAAAAATTGTTGCTTTAAAAGAAAGACCATAAAAGAAATGAAAGACCAAGATAAAATAGCGACATAAAAGACCATCAAATAATTGGAAAACCATAAAAGAAAAGGTGAAATAAAAGATCTTGAAAGAAAATGAAGAGCATGAAAGAAATGGCGAAATGAAAGACCATGATACAGTTGAAAGACCAAGAAAGACCATGACACAATTGAAAGACCAAGAAAGAAATCTCGAAATGAAAATCAAACTGATCAAATTAAAAAGTCGAACAATTTATTTACTAATCACAAAGAAGTAAAAAAGAGAAAATCTGTCCGAAAGAGATTTATTGTTTATTTGAGCCGTTGAAGAGATATTTTAAAAATGATATCTAAAAGTTGCACAAATCTTATTGTGTGCGTGGCTTGGTCTACAAACAAAATTTGTTGAACTGTTCAGAGTCTTTTTTTGGAAATATCTTCTGGGAAATAAAAGAAATGTCTGTTGCTTCTGTCGAGATTGTACTTCTTCAGAATGAAGGTATTAACAACAATTTTGAACAGTGAAGATAAGTAGGGGAAGGTTTTAGTGAGAAGCAGAATGAGAGAGTATGAAAGAGATACTGGTAGAATAAAAAAGGGCAGAGTAATTGAAAGAGAGAGATAAATAGTAACATTATCCAGAGAAAAAAGAAGACAGATAGAGGGAGAGAGAAAAAGAGAATCATGTCGAGAAAGATGGGGACTCTTGAAAAGACAAATGAAACGTGATCGAGAGAAAAAAAACAGAGAAAGGGCGAGAGAGAGAGAGAGAGAGAGGGCGGAAGGATAGGGATAAAGAAAGTGTGTGAATTCGAAGCGTAGACATGTTGAAAACACCATGTTGAAAAACGCTCTAGTTAAATCAATGAAAAATTCAGTGTGTTTGATCTCGAAAACAAGTATTTATTTGTTTCCAACGATTCCTAAGGCCGCAATTTGTTTCATTTAAACTCACCTAAACTAAAATTAGCATCGTGTGGACACAACAAAAGTACAGCGGTAGTAATTTAATAGTTACAAAGCAATTTCAAGAAACAATATATTATTACTTAAATTATCAATAACTAAATTGTCAAGCTTGCGTTAAAAAACACCGTACACAGAACCTTTCTTATGCGTTCGTATAAGACTTTTATTGACTTTGCATATAGCAATGGTTATCACAGATATCTTGCATTTATTTATAGCTTCTAATTCTCGAAAATTCTTGTCATTGATTTGTCATATGCCCTTTAGAAACCAATATTAACACAGATGTTTGCACAAGAATATGTGGACTGCCATTTTAGTAGTTTTTTCAATTCTTTCATCCTATCTTCATGAAAACCATGTTTTTTGATATTTACATTTGTCACACATACTTTAGCATTTGTTTCAAGACACATTTATCGATTTTGTTTAAGATTGTGACGAGAGAACGTTTGCTGTCGTACTTTAGCTTCTCTAAGCAACAATGAGTGAAATCACTATATTCTCTATAAAATGTTCCCTTGTACCAACATTGACATCAACTGTGGAAAAATGAAATAAAATCGATAAATAAAATAATAATAATGCACAGTAAAAAAAGAAAATAAATACATTTTCCAAGATGCTAAGAATAAAGGAACGATTATCCCAATTGGCTTCGTAAAGCGTTAGGTGGCGTTGTTGAAATCAATAAAAAGACAAACATTTTACTACCTCACTCTCTCCTTTTTTTTGAGCCCAAATGTACAACTACGTGGTCATCACGCCCCCCCCCCACTGAGAGTTAATTTCCCCGGTCCACTGACAACTGAACTCTCTTTACATTTTCGAACGCATAACAATCGAATGTGTCTTTCAAAAACCTCCACGTCTGGAGTAAGTCAGGCTTTCTCTTTGGTCGCACTAAATCAGCTCAAGGCTGACTTGAGCGCAAACATTGTTCTTTCTAACTTCAGCTTCAACTATATACTTCTAACGCTTGTTCTATTCCCCGATAATATAAGTCCACACAGTTACCCTCTACCTTGAGTGACTCTTGGACCTTGTATTGGGCGAACATTAGTAAAAAATAGAGTTTCAAATGAATGAAAAAGAATGAAAATGAACTGTCTGGTAGAAATAAACCGAAAATAATGATAATAATATAAAAGTTACTACAGTGCAACAAATTAAAAAAAAAACTTTTGAAGTAGAGGAGACATAATTCAAGTACACAATCAAGTACTTCGCTTACTTTAATTAATATCTATAGAAGATATAAAAAGCTGAAATATCAAAATGATTTGGTTGATCTAGATGCATCTCAGTGATAGGTGAAACAGACATTATACCATATATATATATATATGTGTGTGTGTGCGCGCGCGCGCGCACGCGCGTGTATGTGTTATTTTCCATAGAACACTATGTTATTAGCACCACCACTCTATATATATGTGTGTGTGTGTGTTATGTTACATAGAACACTATTTTATTAACACCAGTACTCAATGTGCGATATCATATATATATATATATATATATATATATATATGTGTGTGTGTGTGTGTGTGTGTGTGTGTGTGAGATGGACTCTCCTGTCGATTTTTACGTATGAGGATCCGAAAACCGCATTCATTTTTTTTTATATTTGCGTCGTATATGACACTTCAGTCCCTCTAGTGGCCTGCATATAAGTCCCCATACTGTGCAACAGCGAGTACCTCGGGATATAGAAACGAATATTTGCTGAGGTTTTTCGCCGATGTCTTTTGTCTTTTAGCCAGCCAATTCAACTGCATTTAAAATTTCTTATACAACTCTGGCACAAATATATGAAGTTATTTCTACCAAGGGCAACACGCTCGAAGTTAGTATGAGTCACATTGACAGCTGAGAGGATACTCTTTAGCTTGTCTTTATACCTGATCCACGGCCGTCCAACACTATTTTGTCAAGCTGGCTATACATGAGGGCATTAGGTATTCTGCCGTCACTCCTACTTGCAATATGACCAGCCCAGCGAAATTGTGACTGCATCAGGAAAGTCTCAATTCCACCAAATTTGCCTTATACATATATAAGACTGAAAATAATACTATGAATATTCATTCTGCCATTTAAAGAAATCTTATACAAAGATTCTATTATTGATTCGATAACACAAATTAAGCTAAATTTCTGTAATTTAGTAAATATATTTAAGATATAGCAACAGTTATTTTTTTAACGAAATAAGAAAATGTAAACTATTATATATCTCTTATTAACATTAATAAATACCAAAAACAATCCTCTTTCAAATCATCAGAGGAAACGACACTGGGTAAAGTGTTTTGCTATCATAATTAATTGTAAATATAATTTACATTAATTCCTGTTAACGCTGCTGCCCTATATATACTTTGATCTAAACGCAAGGCTTCTTGATATCATCTTCATCTTTATTGTTATAACGCCATTGAATGAAATGTCGTTTTAGGATTATAATTCTCATAATTGTATATTTCTCACTAAAGAATCTTCGTTTAAGTTCGTCAGAGTAAACTGATACCTTTTTACATACGAGGTCTTATCTTCGCACAACTTGACCTTGAACTCTGTTGCTCATACGCAATCCGTTTAAACATTCTCGCTCACTTCCATTGTTTATAGCAGTGCTTGGAAGGAAAGAGTGTAGAGTGTGGTCGCCTCATCACATCCCAGAGGTTTCATCAATGACCATGACTTGAGCAGCATTTTTTGATCAAGGGCAACATTCCTCAGGCCAACAACTGCCATATTCCTCAGGTCTCACCTCCTTATGACTTTTTCAAGTTAAAAAATTATATCCTACTTGAAAGGACGAATATTTTAAAACGTCGAAGAAATCCAAGAGAATGCGACGAGGCAGCTGCTCGCCATCCTAAAAAAAAGTTCCATGAGAGGAAACAACGCTGGCTAAAGTGTGTTGCTTCAGAACGTGACTAATTCAAAGGAGATTAAATACCAAATTGATATGTGCTGGAGTTTTCTTTTTATAGGGCCAATCCCGATACTTTTTCATCAGACCTTGTGTTGTGCTTGTATTAGTTTTATGCGTTGCACTATTATTATTATTATTTTTTATATTAGTCCATAAAAGACAGCAAAACAATTTGACTACTTAGATTGCAACCATGATTATTCGCTACTTTTTCTCCATATTTTCTCAAACAAGCCATTGTATTCTTTTTCATTAATTTACCCATAATTCTTCTGAGGCCTCTAACAGTCGAGAATTCTGCGCCGCCACCAACAAATTGATTATTATTATTGTTGTTGTTGTTATTGTTATTAGTAGTAGTAAAAGTCGTACTATTGTTGCTATTGTCCTTATTTAGTTTATTTTTTTACACCAGTAGAATCCGGTATCTTTTACCAAAAGAGAGAGCAAGTGATTTCAATATCTTAGTATCCACTTCAGTATTCTAACGGATTTTGTTTCTTTTTTTGTTTTTATTTACTTCAAGAGTTAAAAAAAACTTCTCCTATGTGCCGAGTTCCTTCAAGTCTTGGATTAACACAGCACTCCACAACTTCCTAACTTTTGTGTATCTCTTAGTAAATTTTCTCGTTTCGCTGTCCCCTCATCTCCATGTTCTGCCTCTACACAAGTTTTTTTTAGGTAAATTACTCATTGTTTCCATCTGTTCTTCTTGCATTCAGTATGACCTGTGAGTGTTACATTCACCAAACCCTCTTTTCTCATTATATGTCCTAGAAATTTCAACTGCCTCTTTCTGATTCTAAGTATAAGCTTAATTTTTGTTTCCATTATCCTTAAACCTTCCTCGTTACTCACGTGTTCAGTCCAAAGTATTCTCAACAGATGTTTTTAGAACCACATTTCTGCTGCCTCAAGTCTCTTCTTCATCTGTGAGGAGAAGGTACAGCATCAGTGAATGAGGAGGATTACTATTACATCAAATAGGATTGATATTACATTGCAGTTCAGCAATCTTTTCTTTGTTTCTAATTAAAATCTCCTGTTTCTTAATACGTTGCTTAGCTTTTTGGAAGGCATCGTTTTGTGCCTTCGGATTCCGGTGTCGCACTTCCTATATATGTTCGTACTTGCTTGATTTTGGCATCTCCAATTCGCAGTTTGCATCTTGGGCTGTTCCATTTGCTGACAAACATATATTCTCATCTTAAAACTGACGGTTAGTCTTTTCTTCTAGTTTTTCTTTACTACCTCTTCTCTAAGAGTTCCTAGAATTTCCTTTCTGTATTTGCTATTGACATTGTGTCATATGCCGATCGTATGTCATTAAAATTGTCTCCGTCAATAATACATTCTGGTAGGACTTCTCTCAAAGTCGTTTCACTTTAAAGGTTGAATAAATCTGGGGTGAAGATGTAGCTTTGTCTTACGCCTCTTCCTGTTTTTGCACGTCCTTTCATATGAATTCATTTTCTATCCATATGCAGACGATTTGCTTTCATTTATAATTTGTGCATTATTCTTATATCTTTCCCAGATAAATCAATTTTTCCGAGCAGTTCAAACAAATCTTTGATTCTTTCATTATCAAATAAGTTACGGCACAAATATATACAACCCATAAAACATTGTCCTTCTGCCTTTATATTTCGCTTTCTGATACCATTCTCAGCATAAATATACCATCCTTTGTTCCAGTGTATCTAACGAAACCACATTGTTCTTGTCCTATTTCTGCTCTAATTCTGCAACATGTTCTATTCGTCAGAATTCGAATGATGGGTTTTGTTAATTGATTCATTAAGTTGATTGTGCAGTGGAGCTCGCGTTAATGTTCATTTGGCTTCTTAGGTACGGCGATAAAAACGGATCTTCCGGCAGGACACCACTGTTATTATTTTCGCAACCTTGCCATCTAAGGCTGCCAGCATTTCTATTACAATTGCATCTGTTCTAGCTGTTTTGTTCCTGTTTATTTTTAATCAAATGCTTATTTCTGTTTATACTTTAATATTTCTGGTCCTTCCATATGTTCATATATTACAGGTGTCCTGCTTTCGTCGTAGAAGCGTTCTCCAACGCATTCGTTCCATCTTTGAAGCATTTTCTTTTTCTATTATCAGACTTCTCCGTTTTTATTTGATGCATCCTATCAATGGGCACACCTTTTGTTATATTATTTCTCTTATTCTTTTATTCATAGATGTCTGATCTATGATGGCGACCTTTCTATGTCTGCAAAATCTTTATTCAGCCATTTCTCTTTTGCCTGCCTGCATGCTTGCCCGCATTTGTTGCTGTTTCTTTGTGTAAACTATTTATATTATCCGGACTTTGTGTAATATACTGTATTTTGTATCCTACCTTAGCATTGGTTTTTAACATGTCTAAAATATTGAGAAATGTTATTAAAATTCCTTTCTCCGTTTAGCAGCAGATGGAAAATAATTTTAAAATAGTTAAATTTTCATGTGTATGGCAGTTAATAATTCTGTCCTCAGTGAAAACCACATCAAATTGTATGAATACAGATCCTTCAGTTATATAGGGACACGATAAGAGGCCATTCGATTCCACCAGCGACACCAAAGGAAACGTGCATTTTAGTGACTTAAGTGCAGGTTAAGCGGCAAGCATACCAAAAGCCCTACTGCGTGCAAACGATTCCCAACGATCCTTTTTAACACTCCTGGGGTTATATTTGTTATGGTCTGCGCTTTAGAACTGCTGCCTTTGCTGTGCATCGATCTTAGCAAGCGTATGTGATACGTGGTATTATCAAACCTGCCTTATGCGTGTAGGAATGTTCATTTGATTACTTTTGACAACATCGAAACACAATCTGCATGTCACGTTCAAACTGCACGACAATTATTCGAAATGACCATCCAATCAATCGGATACCCACAATCCGATCGCTTTTTAAATATTACTAATTGAACAAAAAAAGGAGCTAGTGGGCATCACCATGGCAGATATTTTTCACCATCATATTTTTGCATCCTCTCTCCTGTCGTCGTAGTGCCGGCCGCTTTCCACGGCATGCAGCAATTAACGACATCATCAAAAGAGGTTTGGATGCAGCTGGGTTCCCTTCTCAAATCGAACCCGTAGGCCTCGACCGTGGTGATGGAAAGCGGCCGGATGGCATTACCATCTTCCCTTTTAAAATGCGTAAGTCGTTGATTTGGGATGCGACCTGTGCGGATACATTTTCGGCCGGTAATATGATCAGGTCCGCGGTTGAGCCGGGGGTTCGTCGCCCGAGACGCAGAGATAAAAAAAAATAGCTAAATATTCTTCTCTTGCTGATAGATTTTTTTTTTACTCCTGTGGCAGTGGAGACTTCAGGGGTTATTGGCCCTCGTTCGATGGCGTTCCTTCGGAGGATTGGCGCGATTGCGTCGCGATTAAGGAACGAGCCTCGCGAAACGGAGTGGCTCTTGCAGCGTGTCTCACTGGCGACGGTTCGAGGTAATGCTTTCTCCATCATAGCGGCTGGCAGAGGATAGAAAAAAAATGTTTATAGTTACGTTGTTCTGGAATTGTCATCATTGGTCGACTGAACTTGCTTTGTTTCAATGACTTTTGTTTTGTTATTTTTATATAGTAATATATATTTATATTTTTACGTAATAAATTATTTTTCACCATAAAAATTCATATCGCATCATACGTCAACGTCTAAAGCTTAGATGTAAAGAGTACGCTGTTATGAATGTTCTTACGTCACAAGATGACTAAAGAATTTAAAAATTTTACGAGAATCTCTTTAACATGCAGAAACTACGTAAGTCAACATTGGTATCACGCTTCAGGTCGATGCAATTTTATTTCTCGCTATTCTATGTACAAAATCTCACCTGTCCCTCTGATTATTTTTATCAGCCTTTTTGCTCATCGAGTAGAATTCTTTCTAACTATTAATAAATTGTCTCTGGAAGTTCTTCTATTAGAAGTTCCCACAGAATAGTTCTATAATTATTTGAAATTGTTTTTTTGAGAATCTTTTTCTATTAGAGTTGACTTGTTTTTCAACTTACATTCAGAAAATTTTGCTTCTGTCTGAATTTCTGGTTTGAGAACTTATTATTTTTTATATTGTTTACAATTGTACTATTATCCCCATTTTTATTGTTATTATCTCATCTAGCTTTTATTTAGTACTGTTCAGTTCTTGCTCGCCCCGTTTCCACTGAGTCTAAGTCTGCTCTACCCTGCCCAGAGATTGAACTCACAATTATTATGTCCCCCAAATTTACCAACCAGCTCGGCTATTATCACCCGGGCTTATTATCACAAGAAAGATGAGGACAATACATCTCATGTATATAATATAAATAATTTTACTTTCATCGGGTATTCTTGCATGAATGCGCATCTTTTGAGCAAAACCTCATGACTTTCGGTGTGTCTTGACGCCTTAGTTTGGGTGTTTAGAATTCAGAATGACTAATTTTTTTATTTTTTTTATCTCAGAACTTTTTCAATCCCGTCTATTTCTTCTGAAGGTTTTGCATTTCTTCTTGTCTCTTCTTAACTTGATCCAGAAAAGTTTCATTTCACTTTCATCAAGTTGATATTCTTTCATTGTTTCTTGATGTATTTGGCTGTAAAATTTATTTTGTTTTTGCTAATTTGGAACATTCTATATCGTCTGCATTGTTAAATTATATGTAGATAATTCTTTCAAAGTTAAAATCTTTGGAATTAATTCTTCTATTAAAACTTATGCTATTTGCTTTTGTAAATAAAATAATATTTTGGATTATTTTCCTCCAATTTTTTATTAGTTTTGTTTATCTACGTAAATTGTTTATTTTATCTTTTCTCATTGTTTTGGTAATTGGTTTGTGTATATTTTTTGCGAACATCACATTATCTGTAACTATTTTTGCTCCTTCATCTGTTAAGTAGTTCAGTTGAGTGATACCGTCTCTCTATATTGCAGTAGTTTATTAAAATTTTCTGTTACTATTTGGACTCTTTTTGAGTGTAAGTTCTCCAGGAATTAAATGAATTGGTTAATTTCTGTCATCGTCTCCTTCGATTTGTTCATTTTATTCATTTTTCTCTTGAGTTGGCCGTTGTTGCATATTTCGATCAATTTTATCATTTCGTTTTCCGGAGAGTACAACAGTTAAAAAATAATATGATTTATCATGTCCTCGTGCACTGTGCATCTCTGTCCATCGGTAGTAGACAGGAGTCATGGTCGGGTATCAAGAAGTTTAAATGTTGAGGCCGCCAAGAGTATTGGTAGTTACATCAAGATAGTTAGGAACATCCTTAGACAGAAATCTGCCTCAGGGGACTGGATTAACTAATTCGAAGGTGTCTAACTGGAATCTGCTTGCAATGTTATATGCTTCTTCTATATGGCGTCTCACTTTATGACAAAAGCGATTATTTCTCTCCACGACTTCCTATCTTGTGTGGCTCTCTTTACTGAGGGAAACGCCCCTACTTCGTTTTGCCATCTATTCACACAAGCACGTCAAGTCAAGTAAGTAGTTCTCTGCCTTCTCCTATCTCTAAGCCACCTTGAGGGTTAAGTTTTCCAAGCCCTCCTCATTATGTGTTCAAAGAATTTCAGCTGTCTTTTGATTTTGAGTATAAAACGTTCTTTCTGTTGCTACTTTCTTTAAGACTTCCTTGTTGCTTACTCTCTCTGTTCATGGAATTTTCAGTATCATTCTGTAGAACCACATTTCTGCTGCCTCTAGTTTTTCTTCATCCGCAAGGGAAATTGTCCCGTAAAACTCATCACTATGTTCACACACATTTATCTGTTATGCATGTGTCTTGAGAGTATCTTTATCGGAATGATGGTTCAGCTTCGTATATTTCGATACCAGCCTCATTTTGTTGGCGTGCTGCTATTTCAATCAATAATAATAATAAAAATAAACGCAACTTTGAAAATTTTTGTGAAACTTAACTAGTACAAGTACTTCGAAATAAAAATCAGTAGAATGTTGAATTTCAATATAATATTATCCGTTGTTATTGGCATCTCTACGAATGATATCAAATCGAACAATCAAATCAAATTTCCTGGCACAACTAAAATGTCGGAATTTCAAAAAGTCATACTTCTGGCCTTCTACGTATGCTTCGGGGATACGGTATTACAGGACGATTATTTGATTTAATTCAATCCTTCCTGTCTAACCGTGAAATGAAGGTTGTCTTGAACGAGTTCTTTTCCATTTCCTTTCATACGAACGCTAGTGCTCATCGGCTCTATCCTTGTTCCTACAACGTTTCTGATTTTCATCAATGATCTTCCTGACGTCATCAGTTTTCAAGTAGGCATCTACGCAGACGACACTACTATTTACTCAATAGTAAATCTGGCATTGCTGACAAAGGTAACCTGGTCGTTTGTCTAAAAAACGACCTCCAATCGGTGGTTGACTGGAGCAGGAACTGGCTTGTGAATTTTAATGCATCCAAATAGAAACTGCTGTCATTTACTCACCATAGAGCAACTCCCCTGCCTCCTATCAGCATGGTTGATGGTGAACTCCACGAGAGCGGCTCGCTGCGCCTTCTTGGTCTCACGTTCTCCACTGACCTGAGGTGGAACAACTCCATTGAATCCATAGCTGCATCTACCGAAAGGAAAGTTGGTTCTTTGTGTCGCGTCAGAAAGTTTTTCTCGTCTGAGTCTATCCTTCAAATCTACAAATCTACCATTGGTCAATGCATGGAATACTGTTGCTATATATGGTATGGTTACCCACTGTTCATCTCGAGGTTCTCGACAAAGTTCAAAAACGGATATGCAATATTGGGGTCTCGACACCAGTCACTTTCTCAACGACATATTGTGGCTTCCCTCTGACTTTCTGTAAATATTTTCATGGCATCTGCTCTGACGAGCTATTTTCACTGGTGTCCCGACTGCATGAATTAAGCGTGCTATTAGTTTGGCATCTCAGTCCCACCCTTTTACTATCGAAACGGTTAAATGTAACTGCCTCTTCTACTCCAACAGCTTCTTCTCTCGTACTTCCCGACAGTGGAACTCCCTTCCTCTTATTTGCTTCCCTGATAACTATAATCTTCAAAAATTTAAATGTAATGTCAATCGTCATCTCCTGATGCCTTGATCCTTGTTCTTCTTTTTATCTTTCTCCGTTCTTCTTTTTATCCCTTCCTCAATCTCCTCTATACCCAGTTTTTTCCCTCACTTTCACTCTCTGTAGCCCCTTGCGTACTAGTGTCACTCCTGCCTTGCTTGAGGTAAAATGTTTAAAACAACAACAACAACAAAAAAATGCTAAAAACGTCTCCGAACAAATAATTAGAAACAATTAACATAACATTTAAGCGGTCTTTATTTAAAAAATGGGAATTAAAAGAATATGATATTTGAAATGGTATTCTCTGACTCATCCTCCCAAACTAGCAACTAATTAATTCTGGAGAATACCGTGCTAAAACGATTACTACTTTTCACAGCTGGGCTAAACTTGAAAACAATTCGTTTTACTTTATAAATTGCAGGGATTTTAGAAAGAGTGATCTTTCGAAAATATATTTTGCCTTGTCTTAAGCTGGATAAGTAATAAAGAAATAATGAATCCAGATAAAAGAAAATATCAGGAAAAAAGAAACAAGACAATTGTAGCAGTGTCTCTGCGTCTTTCTTTAATAAACTTTTTTGTATCCTAACCCTAACCCCTAAACCTAATCTTAACCCTAACCCTTAAGTCGGTGTGAATATTGGAAATATCGTCCTCAGTGCTCTTGTGAATCAACAATACTTGGATTTAGTGAAGAATAATTTTGACGTTTCAGCCATGGACATTATTGACAATAATAAGCGCGGTTCAAAAATCTGCTACAATTCATGTATATCAAACATGTCACTCACAAAAATGAATTGTGATTTTTTCTAAAGCAAAAATTGTGACTTTTACTGTGATTTTTTCTCTGTGCTTTTATTATTGGCCACAAATTTGGATCTGTAATATTACTTTCTCGCACACATACATACATATATATATATATATATATATATATATATATATATATATATATGGAAAAGAGAGAAAGAGAGGGAGAGAGAGAATGAGAAAGAAAGAGAGTGAGAGAAAACATATGTACATTTTCATTATTTATTCTGACTGCAGTACTTTCTCGATTATACGGACTTGAAGTATCTGATTTTGAAATTAAGAGAAAAATTGATATCATTCAAACATTTTGCAATTATCTGAACTACACTCATTTTAATATTACAGTGTAACCCGGATATAAGAGACCTGGATATAAGAGAGATTTCCTCTGGTCCCAAATTAGAGTCTGTGTTTATGTATATATAATAGACCAAACCCGGATATAAGAGAAACCCGGATATAAGAGACTTCTTTTCCGGTCCCGACAACTCTCTTATATCCGGGTTACACTGTACATCTCAGACACACGTTTCCAGAACTTAGAAAACCAGACAGCGCTTGACAAGGAAGCTGATAACAAATTCAATTAATTATTGTTCATTTCTTCGATTTACTTGAAAAGAACATACATTTGAATTAACACAGCTTACTTTAATCGAATTTCGGGAGTTAGTGGCAAAAGAAGATCAACAAAAAATCAAATAAACGAAACAAACAAACAATAAAAAAAAAACGCGAAGGCAGCCGGAAACATAAAATTTGTTGCATTTTTTCATAAAAATAAACTAGAAAATGAAAACTTTATTTGATGATATATGCTACATCTCTTTTAAAAATTATTATTTTAATTCTTTTTCGGTAATTTAGATATTAGTACTGTAGTTCGTTATACACCACTTCGCATTCGGCGAAATGATCAGATTTAAAATGCAAGTTATTTGTCCATAAAAATGCTACACTCATTAGAAAATATATTCAGTTTCTTTAAATACAGAAGTAAAAAAAATGACTTCAAAGAGCTGACCTATTTCTTTGTTACCCAGTGGTTAGCCCGCCCGACAGAGATGTCCATTTCAATTTTATTCAAATTATGTTCGCTTGTGTGTGCGCATCTGTATTTTAACGGACCAAAAATATTTCTCCCTAAAAGTTAAAAAACAAAAACAAAACAAAAACTTTAAAAATAATTTTTTTTAGTACGGAATAATTTCTATAATGTTCAATAAAATTGTCTGAATTTTTAACCGAGAAATACACACGTTCCTTTATTTGATCTGCAGATACACACATGCAAGCAAAGAAACAGTTTGATAATTTTATCGTTTCTAGATTTCTTTTTTGTCTCCAACTTTATGCTTATATTGCCCAGGTAGTTCAAACTTATTGCGCTTGTCCAAACTGAGACGACGGAGAATGTATTATTCTGGTATTTTAATTTTAATTCAGTCAAATTATGCCTGTGTGTGCTTGTCTGTCTATGAAATGGAACAAGCAGATGTAAGTCACTCATGTACATATACATATAGAATACACATGCACGTACAAAGCCACGAAGAATCAGTTCTCTTATAAAAACAGCAATTTAAACTGCAGATGAATTCTCTAAGTAAATACATCAGCCAACGGAATGATTATCAAAAGTAAAAATAGATACCTTCATGAGATAGCAAAAAAGAGTATAGCATGACAAAAAAGACGCCAAACTTGACGAAAACAAAACTTTATCATCTCTAAATGTTTACGTTATTATTAAGAGGAAATATCAAAGTATTTTTGGGGTAATTTTTTTACATTTTTTAATCGTTCCTAGCACGTACAAAATTTTCATTAAAAATCTTGTTTTTTTTAGTCAGCAAAATTGACAGATAATCAATAATCTCAGCTATTTTTTTTCCATTTTATAAAAGAAAATGAAAATCTCAGTTTGAAATTCTTTTTAAAAACAATTATAATTTTTTCAAAACTTATTTTAAGAAAATCCGAAATTATAATGTTTAAAATATTTTGAAACAAGCTTAACTTTCTGCGCCGAAAAGATATAGTTTGAAAATAAAACAAAGCAGGTCATAACATTTCGCGTCACTTGACAGGTGACGAAAGACATTTTTATGACGTTTTGATAGCTTACGTGAAGATAATTCCTTCTACGGAAGGAGAGAAGTGAAGTTATTTAGATTTAAGTGAACAAATTGTTTACCTCGTTATTTTTAAGGAAAACTTTCAGCGTTCTAATTTATTTTTTTTGTACTTAGCTTTCACCTTTACGTTTACGATGCTTTATGGAAAATATATTATAAAGAAATTAAAATAAGACTATTGAGAGTGAGATTTAATTTCATAAGAAAGGTATTTAATTAATTTATAGGTACCTTTCTTATTAAATGTTCTTCACACGTGTTTCGCAAAAATAAATCTATCTCAAAAGTACATTTACGAAACTGAATGCAGCTTTTAACTAATTTTATATTTTAACAACTTAAATGTAAAAATCTATTATAATTAAAATATAACAAATAATTGTATTAAAAATTCAGTATTTAAGTTAAATACTAGACAGAATCTCAGTCCACGTGACGTTTTTTTTATTGCACGCATGGTATTTCCGGTCTTCCGTAGATTTGATTTGCAGTCTTATTATTGACACAAATTATATTTTTTTATATTCTGATGTTCGTTAGTTTGTAAGAAGCTTTGGAAATTATAGTCTGTAAATATATATCTACTTAATAACAACATTCGTCAAAATTCTACAAACTTTTCCCTAATTTTAGAAGAATTAACAACATAATGTAAAAATAATAAAATATTTCAGAAATAACAAATAATTGTTTTAAAAATGCATTTTTCATCGAAATATCTTTTTGCTATCAGACAACTATGAGACAAGGAGTATTTCTTTTATAATGCTTATCTTAGTAAAGGAAAAATATTTTATTCTATAAGTAATAAAGGTATTAAACATTTTTTCTAATTATTTTAAAATATTTTTCCATTTGCGTTTGTTGCTATTTTTATTTTTTTACGATGAAAAAATAAATGGCAGTAATTGTAATTTTTCTTTATATTTTTCAGTTTTTTAATGTTTTTTAGTGGGTGGCACATTCTTGCCTACACTTTTTATTTTTATTAATCCAGTGTTTGAGAGGAAAGCGTTATTTTCTCGCTTACTGTTTATATACTAACTAAAATGATGCCCTGTACAAAGTCTAAAAGGGGGATTAAGCTCAAGTAAGAGGATTGTGTTGCGCCAATCTTCCAAATCTTCCAGCCTCATTCAAAATCTTGATTTTCTAAATGAATTCGAATACTGGCGAAAGTGGGAAAACGCTATTATTTCAGCCACCAGATGATGCTCAGCGTATTTGCCGAATCTATTGTCAATATGTAAAAACCTTAAATCAAGATGAACAAATTACACAAAATATTGTTTATCAAATTTTAATTAGAAAAGTTAATATCCGAAACTCGTTATATCCGAAACTCGTTATATCCGAAACTCGTTATATCCGGATGGCTTTTCATTACGCAATAATGCCGCAAGGAATTTTGCTCTCGCAGAATATGAAAATGAATTTTTAGGCAAAGCCATCCCATCTTTCACGAAAGCTTCGCACTGATGAGAAAGAGAGATAAATGATTGAGAAACGTAGGCGCACACACGTTTCCCAAACTCTAAACACCGTGGGTAGAAACACGCAAAAGTTATTCCTGTCACTTGCCTCAGCCAATTTTCCCCAAAGATCTTGCTCCAAAATCAATCCATGAGCTGTGATGGAAATAGTAACTGAAGAGGCCAACATACTATACATGATATACTCGTGCTCTTAAATAATGATCCCATATTTATACGTGTGGTCTTACGAGAGCACTTGAATTTGAACAGGTGCGTTTATTCTATCTTATCAACATAAGATTCAGAGAACTGGATCTACATATTTATACAGAAAAAAGCTTATGACACTAAGCAAACAGATTTATAAGCATATGTATAGATATATATTGGTACACGTATAGAAATATATTTACATTTGTTTGCATGTAATGTATTCATAAACCACACACACACGCACACATATATATATATATAGTGATGAGTTAAAAAAATACTTCGATTGCTAATGATCTGCTTAAGGGAGTCGGCTAAACATGCAAATACGCTGTTTTTAATCATTTCCCTCCAAAGAAGTTAATAAAGCCACTAAAACGCAAGGGATCACTGACAAAGGAAATGAGAAAACGTTAGTGAGGAGAAATAGCAATAATAGAACAAGAGTCAAGAAAACAGATGATGGTCATTGAGGTTGTCTTTAAATGTTTGAAGTCCCTACGTGACAGAGAAGACAGAAACGGGAAGAGAGTTCCACAGGCGGGAAGTTCGAGAAAAGAAATTATTAAAATAGAACTTACGGTTACATCTAGCTATTTTAACAATAAATAAAACCTAGTTACCTATCTTGTACTACAGCAAAACTCAAGCATCGAGGTACCAATGAAGAAAGCTCTTTGCTATGAAACTATTAATAGAAAAGACAGAGAGAAGCCACGTTATGGCGGTGGGAAATTGACTGAGGTAAAAAAAATCTCGAGGTATATAGCAGGAACACCAGGCCGAATGTGGCTGGACAAATTGTACATTTCTAAACGTACAAGGTGGATTCTGGCATGAAAAAAATTGTCAGGCACGGCATAGCGAAGTAACTTTCCTAGCAATTGATTCACTATAATCATTTCATTTCATGTCAGTGAAAATCATGAAACCTAGGAGTCGCAATGAGTTTTGCTCTAATGAAGTTTAGTATCAGCCATACTAATGGAAGGCAAAAGGTGTTCTTTAATATGACTAAACACAGCAGTTTTGTTTTGAAGGTGTTAAAATTTACAAACCATTCCTTGTCCCAATTAACAACTAATTGAAGGTCATATTTTAGATCGGCTACCAGTTTTACTTTATCGGACTTAATATTAAGTAAATAGTTGAGTCATCAGCATGAATACCGCGTTGAAACCGATGACATCGGGAAGGTTGTTGATGAAGATAAGAAGCAATTTAGGTTCAAGTATACAGCCTCAATGTGAAAGAATCTAGAAGAGTGGCCGTTCAGAATGATGCTCATTACACGATTTATTAAGAAAGATTGGATCAAATCAAAAATTTATCCAGAGGCACCACAGACCTTCAGCTTGTGAAAAAACCATATGCCAAACGTTGTCAAACTCCTTTGAAATATCTAAAATCACAGCCTAAGTTTCGCCGTTCTTATCTAGAGTTTCACAGATTCTTTCAGTAATAACCGTTAATACACTGGTGGTTAATATAGAGATGCTAAAACCATATTGTTTGTCTGAAAGATCGCCGTGCAAAGTGAGATGCTTCATTAATTCGGTATTGCAATATTTTGCCAAAAAGAGGTAGAAGAATGACAGGAAAATAATTCAAGGGATCAGAAGCTTTTTACTAGAGTTCGTAAAAACAGGAACTACAGAAGAGCATTTCCAACAAGTTGGAAAGCAAGAAGCGGTAATACAATTTTTGTAGTGTTTAGAGAACATGAATCAGTTCAGGAGCATATTTCTTTAGGACAATTGCAGGTAACCATCAAGTCTTATGATTTGTGGGGATCTAGTGTAGATATGATAGCAAAAACCATGGACGGGGTTATACGCGTATCAGACAGTTGAGATTCGCTTCTAAGTGGAACATCAGACAAAGTTAATCTTATTCAGTCGACAGTGCAGTCTTTGTATATACCAAAGATATTTCTAAATAAATTTATTATTTTTAGTGGAGTTTGTTTTCGTGAAAGAAAAAAATGGCCAACTTCAGTGTTATCTACTTTGATCATTATGAAGAAAACTAAATTAAAAAAATCATCAATCGATGTGTTTTAAATATAAACATGGCGATACAGGTTAGAGAATTTGAACGACATTGGAGTCTTTCAGTTAAGGCGGAAGATAATATCTAGTTGAACCAAATTATCACCGAAGAGATAAATAACAATATATATATATATATATATATATATATATATATATATATATGAATTGCACATAAAGTCCTGGTGTTATTGAAATAATGTTCGATGAAGATACCTGAAGATTGCGTTTGGCATCAAACTCCGGGCATTTAGCATTTAGCCAGAAACTTTATTTTGCGTTTCCGAGCATTTTGCATGAAACTTCACTTCAAGATTGCATTTAACATGAAACGCCGAATCGTTCGAATAGTGTGGGATAATATATATATATATTATCCCACACATACATATGTATGTATGTGTGTTGGAGGGAACCAAAAGTTTAGATTGATACGTAGATAGATAAAAAATATTCATTGAATGCTTAAATTCATGGAAAAAAGCGACCTTTTAATATATAACATAATCACATAAATTATTTCACCAGACAAAACGATTTTCTTCCCAGTCACAGTAATCGTTGCCTTATTATTGTAACAGGGGGAAAAAGCTTAAATCTGCCAACAAAATATTTCATCCACACTCATTTTTCTTTGCATCCAGGAGTTAGCCTCTATGTTTTTTTCCACAGATATTTCACATCTCTCACACAGGACATAGCCCAGCGATCAGAGGCAATGTAACTGTATACTTGCAACAGAAACACCACAAATTCAATTCGACTACAAAAATATGAATGTGATAGAATTCGATACTAACGAAGGCAAAAATATTTTCCGTTTGGTTAATGTTATAAAGTAGTAACACAATATTTATGACATTCGCCACTTAATGTTTTCGATCTTTTTAGAATGTATTCAAGTTTGCTATTTTGTTATTTTGGAATAATAATTGAATTAATTTATTTACATGCGCACAAAATATTGTTAATCTCGATTACAAAATGTCCGCAAAGTACCGCTATTGATAATTTGTATTAACATGAGTAAACATTGGCATATATGAACTTAAAGCCAAGATTCTGTTACCAATCAGAGATAAGTTTTCAAAATAAATAATGTTTATAACAATAGTTCTTATTTTTCTCCAGTGCCCAGATATTTGCGTAGGTTGGTGACGCCGAGTTTACAGTTGCATTAGTAAATAGTCATATATATTCGATGAATCACGCAATGAAGTTATAACTATTCATGAATAATCAAAGAAGCCGAAAGAGAAATGGACAATAATTCAAGAAAAGCCCTAATTTAGTCCCCGCTGTTCCAATCTTGTTCAACGCAGTAAGACCATTAGAAAATGAAATATAAATGACCCAATTCAGACTATTATTCTTTTTACGTGCCCTGGTCCTTTAGGACATAGGCTATCATGGCTCTCCACAACTTTCAACCTTTTGTTTCACTAAGTAACATTTGACCCTTTACCAAACCTCGTCCCTGTTCTGTCATCTATTTGTGCAAAAGGATTAAGTAGGTTAGTCATTATTTCCGTCTGCTTTAGCATACCCTATTTTACTTCGAGCCAATTTTTCCTCATAATGTTTCTCATTATGTTAAAAACATCATCATCTATTTTGATCTATCTTGATCTCTTAAGAAAAAGAAAAACAAATTCTGTCACCAGTTCTAATCATTAGACGTTTAATTATGTTGCTCGTTAAACTCATTAAACGATTATTAACATTGCAATATACACAAGAAACCCTATAGCAGAAATGTCAATTTAATTTCATTCTAATAAATGAGTCTATATGTTTAATCATCCTCAAATGAACACCTGTAATCACGTTTTTTAGAGCGAATTCTACCTTTCTGATTCAGGTGTCTTCTACGATTGTTCGATAAAGCTTCTTATTGTTTTCTCTCCATGCACCATCCTATGTTTACTTCTCCAGTGATAGAGAAGTAAACAAGAAGTTGTACAATTAAACCGCACTCGACCATCACATATTGTATCCATGATCGTTGGTAGTTTTCCATATTAATTGGGGAATGTATTGTTTCCGTTGGGATTTAAAACTATTCTCAATAGTCGACTACCTAGATTTTTTGGCCAGTAATTTTGTTAATGTCTAATTGATTAAAAGCCGTATCAGCGCATTTTCTATTGTTGAATTAAAGAGTTGCACTGTTAGATATTTTGCTTAATGTTTGACTTCCAGATGCTAATCATTTTTGATGGCACTCTCCATGCCAATGCAATTCTAACAGCCATATATTTGAGAGGATTACAAGCATAATCCCAAATATACAAAATAATCTACTTCATTTAGATTGCAAACTATCAATGTTATATGACTTATTTCTGCTTCATGAAGAGACTGTTTAATTTCATTTATATGGATTCCAAATCGTGTTGTAACAGATTTTAATCTGAGAAGAAATAGCTGTTGGATACAAGAGCAAGATCATCTGAAAATTCTGTTTCTGTGATGTTAGTTTCACTAATAGTGTGAAAAGTATTGGGTTTTGTTTAAAAAAGAAGCACAGAATAGTCAGTACCTTCATTACGAAAGTATATATTTATTTAGGTACCTCAAACGAAAAGCGATGTCTGAGGTTTAAAATGCATTTGAAAAAAAAAGAAAAATATTTCTTGAAGCTTTTATTTTAGTCTTGATTTAAAACTAATAGATTAACTTTAATATTTCCAATAAACAAAATACTTTGCTTTATTTCAAAATGAATTTAAATGAAATGGAATATTTTAAAAATCAGTAAAAACGCTAAAATCATCTATATAGACAAATGCGTGAACACAACGTAATTGTTTTTATTAAAAATCTTCAAAAATATACTTTTCTGAAACTAAGGGAGATTAGCTGATTTAAAGTTGAATTAATCTGATTTGAAACAAATATTACTTACCTTTAGTTTAAAATATCGCAGAAAAGCATTTTTAACACGGTGGTGGATGTTTTTATGAGGTGTTGACGACTCTCTCGATAGACATGTTTGGGATTTTTTTCTACGAGGGACATAACTGTAACAATTACTTGACAAATATAGCATGAACACCTTTTTTCATATATTTTTTAACTAGCCAGTAATCTTAAAGTTTATTCTAAGCAATCTAATATTTTATTGAATTTTAGGTACTTTGAATTTATAGTATGGCTTATGAAGACGGTTGTTGAGAAAATGTTAGAAAATTACCAATAGATTTTAACTTTACGACAGTTACTGCCCTTATTTTCTGATAATGTCGCGTTTGAAAATCTGTATTTAAACCGCAAAGTAATCCACATCAGCATCCATAACTTTTCTGCCACGTGTCTCCAGCTGCGCAGTGCCCTGGCGGTAAAGAAGTCTGTGTGTGCCAGCCACATTTGCGAAAGATTTACAACGATGGTGGTTGTCCAGGGAATGGAAGAGGTGGTAATCTGTTAGAGCAAGGTCCATGGAATAAGGTAGATGGTACAGTGTCTCCCAGCTAACTCACTGTATGTTATCCATGGCTACCCGCGCCACATGAGGTCTGGCATTGTCATGGAGGAACAATACACACTTGCCATTAACCACTGCTGGCTGTTTTTTCTTTAGTGCTTATTGCACACGTTCAAACTGCTGCGAGTACAGGTCCGCAGTGATGATTTGGTTCGTTGGTAACTGCTCACACTGTACCACTTGTCAACTAGTCCACTAGATACAGAGCGTGATCCTGCGTGGGTGTAGGGGTGATCTTTTGGTGTATGGCGCAGTGTTCCGTGGTGACAATCAATGACTGATACACTTGGGTGTGTTACAATACTCACTTTTCGTCACTGGTGAGCATTCGTTCAACTTGAACGCTTTCCCAATGCAGTGCAGGTGAAGTCTGACTGAAGTATTCGGCAAGCTCACCACAGGTTTGGCTGTTGTCTTCCTCTGTGGCCGTCTTCAGAGCTTCATCATCAGGGACATGTTACTGGCCACTCCAGAGTTCTTCACAAAGGGATAGATCTCCTAACCTGTACTTCTAGAACTAATGCATGGCAGTGCGTTCACTCAAAGCATTATCCCCAAAGGCTTGACGTATTCAGTGACTTGATACGGTTGCAGACAAGCGCACCTTAAATTCATAAAGCAGATAACGCCATGTTGCCTCATCGCCTCTAGAGTTATGACTGGTATGTGTGAGCAATGCATGTGCATTGGTCAAGAGCAATGCCAACTCCCACCACTTTCCCGGCACGTGAAGTGCTCATTTGCCTATCAGTGATTACTTCTATCTACACAACGTAAAAAGCGGTAAAGACTGTTTTGGTTACCTTATAATAACAGAAAGATCGTAATGATAAAACTTTTTTTTATTAAGTTTTGGGCATTTTTATCACGTATGCTCATGTTTTCAGTGAATCTTTGGACGTAACTATATTTATTTTTATAATTTATCGATTCATAACGGAAACCGTATCGAGAAAACTGTTCCAAAATAATTGTTCGAAAACAATTATTCGAAAAACATTTATTCGAATTGTAAATGTTTTGAATGAAAATTAATCGAAAGAACAATAATAACTGATAATTATTCGAAATATCTATGTATAAAATATGTATGTGGTCTTCGTTTGAGAGGGTCAATGCTGATTCACCTAGAACTAATAACGCCTTTGTTGGATGGCATAGTGCTTTTTTCAACAAGTGTCATCCCATCACCTCACAATATGGACATTTTAGGCGCTCTTAAAAGATAACAGAACTTGCAAGAAATCCACATTGCAAAAGTGCAGATTACCAAAATATCAAAAGCGCTAAGAAATACGGCGACGTAAATAGAAAACTTAAAAGATTAGTAACATGCTTTAACGAGTACTCTTTAGTAGTTGACTATTTGCGTGAAGTCTCATATAACTTAATGTTATAAGGATTTTTTCGTACTAAAATTGTTTTATTAACGTTATTTGTATTCTGAATAATTATCATTTGCGTATTTCCTTTTATAAAAGGAATAAAGAATTTAGCATTTCGAATAATTATCATTTAATATAATTGTCCTTTCGATTCAAACAATTTACAATTCGAATAAATGTCTTTCGAATAATTGTTTTCGAATAATCACGGAAACATTGTCATCATTTTCATGGGGAATATACTATTTTACAATTTAATTTACAATTTAATTTTCGTGTAATTATAAGATAAACAATGGATAGTTTAGAATAAAATTGATAATTACTCCGAGTTTGATGACATTACGATAATTTATAAATATTTGACGGCTTTGACTCATTTCATTGCTTAATTACCAAATGTATGATTGCACTGAATTCTCCTTCGACCATTTAAAGTGTGTGAAAGGCTAAAAGCTGAGCTTTTATTTCTTGCCAAAACCGTGGATATTTATTTGTTTCCTTTGTCCAGAAATGATTATTAAGAATACTTAAGCTTCAATGTCATTTTGCAAGCGACTAGAAATAGATTTATATCACAATCCCTTATTTTTATTTGATTAAGGTTTTAAAATTCTGACATTATTTGTTCCTTCAATGTAGGCAGATTAGAACTAGAGCAATCGGTATCTGCATCTAATAAAAATATATCAATTTTGTTTTCTTTCCTCCATAGAGGAAAACTGATATAAATCTCACCTTATGTTGTTTCTGTAGACTGATGCCTTTCAGATAATGTTTTTTTTTAAATTTGCTTCAATAACATGTATTTAATTCCCCTGTTGCGTACAATTTCATTTCGAAAGAAATTTAAGTTGGGTACGCAGTCATAGTCGCTAAAATGCATTTTTATATTCGCACCAAAGGAATTTTATTTTAGTCATTTCTCTGATAACAACTTGCATTTTGTCACTAATTTTCTTTTTTTTCTTAATCATTTCATCCCAAGCAAGGCGGGAATGCCTCTAATACGCAGAGGGGGGGTACAGAGAGTGAAAGTGAGAGAAAAGACTGGGTATAGGGGGATTGAAGAAAGGATAAAAGATGAATGGGGTTCAAGAAAACAGAAGATGGTGGTTGACATTGCATTTAAATTTTTGAAGATTGTAGTTTTCAGGGAAGCGACTAAACGGAAGTGAGTTCCACTGTCAGGATGTGCGAGAAAAGAAACAGTTGAAGTAGAAATAGTGATTACATTTAACTATCTCAATAGTAAAAAGGTGGAACCTAGATGTACGCTTAAATTCATGCAGTCAGGGTCCCAATGAAAAAAGCTCATCAGAGCAGTTGCCATCAAAATATTTGTAGAATAGATAAGAAGGAAGCCACATTCACGTCGGCGAGCAAGTGACTGAAGTCCAAATGCTAAATCAGGATAAATTGCCTTACATATTCTTCTTTAGGTTTTATCAAGAATCTCAAGATGAATAGCAGCAGCACCAGACCAGATATGGCAGGAGTATTAAATGCACCGACGAATGGTAGATTTGTAGATTTGCCAAGAGGGGCGAGTTGCGTAGTAGGAAAAAGGTCGGAGACCGAGGTAAAAAAGAGATCGAGAATTAAATCGTGTCCGTTAGGATTAATGGGGAAACGCGCGGAGAAGTCAACCACTTGCGTGAGAGATTGAGTAATTGAAAAGTTAAGGGTTTGGTGCCATCGAGGTTAGTGACAGAGTGTTTAAGCAACTTGCACGGTGGGCATTAAAGTCACCGAACACGAATATGTCTGCAAACGGGTGTAGGGGGATGGCTTTCTCTATATTATCGGAAATACTATAAGTTCCCAGGTTATGCATGTGGACTAGAGTTCTTTCTAAGGAGAGGAAAGTAGCCAGGAATCGAGAAATCAGAGGAAAGGGTTGAAGAGTTAAAATTAGTTTCCTAGAGAGCTAGGATATCCAGAGACTTTTCGAAGAGTAAAGATTCCACGCTGCAGAAATTGGTCTGAATACCAGGAATGTTGGAGAAAGAAAGGTTAAGGGGCGTAGGTGTTTTTTGTTGATCTGATTTTGGTTTATATATTTGGCTGTTTATAATCATGTTGTGTTATATTCGTAAGGAAAGGCCAAGGTTAGGAGTAGCAGTCGGTCATCTAATGTAACATGTGCAGAAAGGGAACTGCAACATAGCCTCGGGGTTGCTCACCGGAGATGTTTGCAGAGATATTCTTCCATGCAGGACACGGCACTGCAAGAACCCCGATATTATGTAACTGTTAATCAGAGCAGACTCTCAAGACGCTACGCAAATCTTTATCTTCAGTTTGAAGAGACGCTCCCACCATCCACGCATATCGCAAAATATAATGACAGCACCACTATTAAGGCCTGAGACAAGGAAAAGAAAGGGGAACCCCTATCTAAAAGGAAAAGAAGGGATGGACCTCTACTCATGTTCAGGAGAAGGGGGGTATAGACCGGGCGATAGGTGAGCCTATATACTGATATTAAAAAATAAAACCAAAAAAAACAGTAAACAATCCCTGGTTTGACTTCCAGATAAATTATTTCAAAGAATGAGATTTCAAATAACTTATTTTGAGAGTTGAGCTGCGGCCCACAGGACAAATATGTATATACGCACTTGAAAAAATAAAATAAAATAATTAAGTTTTAACTTAGTATAAGTTCGAATACCAACTTTTTCACACTGCTTTTGCAAATCCGCAGTCAGTAACTATCAAAACGAAAAAAACTTAAATGCTGCGACGCTAATCAATTAACATTACGTCAACATGATTTAGTACGAACGTATATATATATATATATATATATATATATATATATATATATATATATATATAACATAAATAAATGTTCACGCAAAGGTAGTAAGACACTGCAGAGAATCAAAAGAAAAATGAAAACAAAAATATACATTATATTCAAATGTGATAGAATTCAACCTTTTTAAAACTGGCAAGTTTCTCTTATCGGCATCTTTTGACCAAAGTGAGAATTCTAGGATAGCCACTACACGCCATAGACTTGGGATTCGGGAGGAGAAGATGGGCAACATCGTCTTTCTACTCCTTCTTTTTTTTGGTGGGGATGGGCATGTCGGTCGTATATTTGCATCTTTTTTTTTTTGTTTTAAAAAGAGAAAAAAGAATATATATATATATATATATATATATATATATATATATATATATATGACCATTCAAGCAAAGGTAGGAAGACATTGCAGGGATTCAAGAGAGAAAATAATAAATTAAAACAAAAACGTATTTTTTATTCAAAGTAATTGAATTCGCCCATTTTAAGAACAGTAAGTTTCTGTTATCGGCGACTTTTGACCAACGTGAGAACGTACTTAAAATCAACGATGATGACCAATCTGTTGTATATGCAATGATATTTGTAAGGGAAATACTTTGATCGGCAAAATTCGTTCAACTCCCTTGTACTAATAATCTCCTGAATGATGTTTAAATAACGCACGTAAGCGAATAAAAAAAAAACAACTTTTTTATGGCATCATGTTGCAAATAAATTTCAGCCGTTTTCAAACAATCGTAGATTCTTTTAAAATGTCAGTTGCTATGTTACTGAGCCATTACTAAGTGGAATTTAAAGTGTTATATAAGTTGTTTTCAGATCCATTATGGCATTAACAGATTTCTTTTACAATTTCTGTTCGAAATTCCAATCACCTGAAGAAGACCGGAGCATACAACGTCCGAAACGCCGTAAATATGGCAATAATCATGAGGACAACAGTCCGGAGAATGTAAATAATTATAATATTTCATCTCAGAAATATAGTCAGAATTCCTAATGTTATGCAAATTTTCAAGAAAGATACTGCGTCCTTGACATCGACAAATAGGGTAATGACCGCTATGATGTTATTACCGGTGACGAGGCATGATTCCTTCTCGTGTTTTCTTTGTCACACTAGGATGACTTAAAAAAAAACCCTGCCCTCTAGTTAATGCTTTTATCCTTTTTAGGAAAATCAGTGCACGCGAAAAGATGAATATGTAGGGGTGGACGTATGTTTAAAGAAGTCAGAATGATGTTTAGATGAGATTTAGCGCCTTACATTATTTGAGGACAGCACTAAATATAATTTCAGTATGTGTGTGTGCGTGCGTGCGTGTATGTGTTTCGCGAGTGTGTAGAAAATATTCCAAGTGGAAATGGCCCTTAGATACCAAAGAGTGCGTTAATACCGTTACCTCTAATGATTTTGGTCACGATAATCATGATGTGAATATTTTATGGCGTTGCATCTCTAACCGACACATATTCGATGTCATATTTACAGGGACAATTTATGCACTATTTGAGATATAGCATTACATATTTATAAACTTGTATATGCAGAAATCCTAGAGTGGTGAGGTTGTGACCTTATATTTTGCAGTAGAATCTATACCATGACTGCATATGTAGAAATATAAAGAAAATATTAAAATTCCCACATATGTTTGAATCATTTTTATGTCTCCTCAGAACAAATATTTTTCATAAATGGATGACACATTGAGAACAGAGAAAAGAACAAGCAAACAGAAAATAAAGATGTGAAGGCGAATTGCCGGGTTGGGTAAAAAATAAAATGAAAAAGAAAAGTAAAAAGAAAATACAGAAAGACTAGACAAGTTGTCAGAGTTAATGTTAATTTTCATTGTTTTATGACACATTTAAAGTAAAACATGTGCACTCAGCCAAGTTGTATATACTTACAATTCCATCATTCAAATTGCTATTGTCGAACATATGTAAATAATAATAGCTTATTTTTTTGACGCTTTTAAAATAAACTTTGTAATTTTGTGAATAGATGGCCTGAAATATGATTTAGAGAATATATGGGCTGAAAGTAAAATCCCCAATGCTATTTGCTTAGCAAAATGTAGACCAGTTTATCAAAATTAAATGCGGACAATCTCTGCATTTTAGTTCAAATGAATCACAAAGACAATTGTTATGAAAAGATCCGGTTTCTCAAATGTTGTTGTTATGGTTGTTAGGCTATCAAAAGAATTACACTGATCATCTTGCTACTAACTTTTCGAGCATTTCTCTTATTCGTTCAAGATACAAAATCAATATTCAGACATTTGTAATGTTTAAGCAATTGACCCAGAAACAATGAAAAGTGGCTCTCTCTTTTTTGAATTTGTAAATATTCTCGGAGAAAAACACAATACATTCTAAAATGAAGATTGTAGTTTATGATGTGATAAATCTGTACAAATATAAAGATTTGACAATTTAATCTTTTAAAGTTTAAATTTCTAATTTTATTTGATAGCTCATCCAAAAAATGAGAACATTTTATTTGGTAGGTTTAATTGACAATTGAGAAATAATGCCCTCCAAAGTACAATTTGAAAATCTTTGAATTTTGATGTATGAAATTGGGCATCTTGTAGAGTAAATTAATATCCTCTAAATTCAGTTGTTTACGGAAAAGAAAATATCGCTTGATGATAATGTTTTAAACAATAGCATAACATATATTTGATTTTTTCTTGGGAAACAAAATCTTTCTTGAATCTTTTCGCGTTTGTAGTTTTGTAAGTAACAGTTCATACATGAGAATCACAGTCGAGCGGTTTATGCGATTACTTTTAGTATCCACAGACTTGTAAAAGACAACAAGACAAGTATTAGCAATTATAAAATATTGTTTATTTTGGAAAGAAAGAAATTGAATAATTTTTTTTAAAGTAAATGTAAATTTCTTGTTGCCCTAGGTCATATTTTCATTTTGATAAAATTCTAAACTTGGCAATTTTTTTTTTAACTTTGAGAGAATTTTATTGTCCATAAAAATAAGTATTTTAAAATTACAGGAAAGCATTTTCGATAGGTTAGAAAATCTCTTTGAAACACTTGTGTTTCTATTAAATTCTTTCTGTTGAACTCTTAAAAAATTCGTCTGTTTATTCCAGCCTTTCTCAATCTTCTTGAATCAGAAAACAATATTTTAAAGTCGCGCATGCGCATATTTATATACAATGTCCTGATAGCACGCTTCCTCTTCCTATTGTTTTCTGCTTTCGATATTGGCACATCGATTTCAGCAAAGAATTACAAATTAATTTCTGTTAACATAATCCGTGTCACACTTTTATTCCTTAATTGAGCATGTGATTGAGAAGAACGCAATTAAAATTCGATTAGTACTTAATCCAATGGGATTATTGAGAAAGTATACAAAGAGAAAGAAGAAAATTAATAAAAGTAAGAACGATAAAATGTTAAAATAAATAAGAAAAAATAATGCTAAAATTTTAAGAGACATATTAAAAAGCTGAATTAATATGGAAAGAAACAATAATGAGGTAAATTGAAAAGGAATTGAATGTAAAACTCCACGATATCAAAAAGACAAATATGAAAAACAAAATGCCATCCAAAATATGTAAACAGGAAATGGGTTATTTAAAAATGGTTCAACGTCATCATTCCTCCATCAGACTGCAGTAGCAGATGCTAAATTGTTTCTTTTTCAGTTTTCATTCTTTATTTTAATTTGTGAAATTTGAGACCCCCTCCCCCCGCTAGCCATCACAACCAAAAAAATTAACAACTTTAGATTAAAGTTTGGTTCTTAAAAATAATTAAAAGATGTGGGATTGTATTGATCAAAAATAGCGGAAAAGAAATGGTTTCTGGCAAATATTTTCCCAACATTTTATGTTTTATCCATAATTAGAACGTGAACTAATTAACTGGCTTATTAAACTTTAAAATGTTCATTTTCAGGTATCATAGTAATATATACATAGATACATAGCTGTTGATATATATATATATATATATATATATATATATATATATATATATATATATATATATATATATATATATATATATATATATATATATATATATGGGGGGGTGCTTGTTCGTGCTTGTGCATGTGCTTGTGCATGTGATATGTCTACGCGTCTATCAGAATTTCTTGGTCCGGCCGAGAGCTATCTATCTATGTGTGTATAAAAATCCAGATATAAATAAATGCATCTGCTAAAAATCTTATAGAAGCAAACCTTGTATGACGATGCGTTTTGTTCCTGGCGGAAATTTATTCAGGCAAATGTATTTTTATTTATTTAGGAATCTGTATGCATAAACACAGAAAAGTAGCATTGAGTAAAAAACAACATTTTGTGTTCAAATTTGATTTAGAGAAGATTATAAATAATTCGAAATGCTCTCGACGTTAAGCAAAGGAGAACGCTAAATGGTGTAAATTTTGTTAAGCGGATTTTGCAGATATTTAAAAAAATGCAGGACATAAATTTTAGTTTAGACCAGTAAGTTATTTTCTCTCTTAATTATGACAGCATTTTCGAGAGAGAAATTATAGCTGAAATTATTTCTCTGTATAATTAATGCGTTGGATAAATTACATTTACGAGATCTTTCTTATGTTTATGAATACGTTTTCATTTATTTCTGTAAGTTTCACCAATATATTGTAAGAAACAGCTGTTACAATTTACCTTATATATGCTTGCTTCAGACTTATTAATATTATTGTAAGTATTGGCTCTGATCACATTACAATAGATTTGAATGTATATGTAATTAATTTAGTATTTATTTTGAAGAGCAGATTCTATGTAGTTGGTATGTAATATTTGTTCTTATTGAATTTATTATTATTATTATTATTATTATTATTATTATTATTATTATTATTATTTCCTTTGAGATTGTAGATTGTGTATGCCTTTCTTCTTGTGTATGAAATAATATAGGTATTTGAAATTTAAAAAAATATTTTCAGTATATATTTCTTCTTCATGTAACTATCGGTGGTCGTAGGTTTTTAGTGTTCTTAAATAAAATACCATGATTATGCCGGATTGTATTCTATTACACTAGTGAGAATAATAGTGTATAATGTCATTCATATGATTAATTTTCTCTAAAATTTTAATCAGAAGTTGACATTAGTTTTATTTAGTAAAATATCTAGGAAGAGTAATGCCTTATTAGTTTCGGTTTCAAAAGTAAAATCTATCGTAGGTTCATTGTTATTAAGTCTATTTAAAAGGCCTGGTAATATTGTGTCATGGGATATTTTTTCAGAGTATCATCTAAGTATTTAAAATAAGAAATTTTGGATAAAGTATTTATGAAAGAACTACTTTCTAGAATCTCTCAAAAAAAGTCAAGATAAAACGCCGCTAAAAGGGAAAACTATTGATAAACCTTATTTTTGCTTAAAACGATTGCTTTTCGTTATCGAATGTAAAAGAAACAATGATTAGAAATAAATTGGTACATTAATTAGCAATTAATTGGCATATTTTTATAACCTTACCCGTGGCGAGAGTTAGTTTTATTTTTGATTTCGTTAATTGTGTTTCGAGTAGATTAAAGTATATTTATAGAGTCATTTGTAAAATATATTTTTTTAGATGAACTGGCCATACATTTGTCTTTTATATCTGCTTTTAAACTATTATAAGAACATAATTATATCGAGTTGTAGGGTAAATATTTTGGCTAATGTTCCGGCTAACTGTTCCTGATATTATGCACCCCATCGGAAATTTTAGTTTATGTACTTTTGGTAATCCGTAAGGTGTGCGTGTGTTCGGATGGTGTTCTATTAGTTTTCGCCATGACATGTGTTTCTTTTTATTTATTTCTTGATTTTTCCACGTATTAAACGTTGGCGTCTCATCGTCCATCCCACATAAAAAGCTCAGATCTTATTAGCAGATTAAACATACAGAAAATGAAACCAATACAATTTCAAAATAATTAAAATTTGGCAGTTATTTTAACGATACGACTAAAGTAATTTACGGCTAACATTTCCCAATAGAGAGCTTAGAACTGCAAAACACGAAGATAATGGTTTCGGGAAATACTTGTTATTTCTTATTCATAACTACTTAACAATTTAACAGTTTTGCATTTGAAAATGCCATCTTCTCCAAGTAATTATTTAATGAGAATCTGTATTACACAGATTGATACACACACACATATACACATAGGTAAAATCTTCTATACAAACTCAAATAAACTCACATAAATAACAATTGGCATGAAAAGTCCTTTAATTCAAAGTGGGTCAGGAATATACATCATAAATAGCGGAAACTTACACTTATCCAAAAGGAAACAATGATTTGTCAAATAAATTCTACGATCTTTTGGTCATTGTCGATCTGATATGATCGACAAACTAATTATTTGGCTGGATACGAGATAATTGGACAATATCCCAGCCGTGTATATTGAATTTGTACGGAAACATTGTAGACAGCGTTTTATTCTTACGCTGTCGTCTTATAAAAGCAGGAGGCCAAGCGTAGGCCCAGTCTAAATTATTATTAGATTTCTACCTTTGACTGACAAGACAGTGGTTCAAACAGATCACCCACATTGATTCACATCAAACTTTATTATTGGCTCATGATCAGGTACTTGGGTTCTTCTGATCATTCCACTCTATTTATTTATCACCAGCCGTAACTGAACAGATGTGACAAGTTTTATTTGTTCAGCAGAAAGTGTAGTTTGAATTTTAAAATTTGTGCTGGAGATTTTACACAATAACAAGCGGCTGATATTGTACAGGAAGCAAACCAGTTTGATGCCAATGTCAGATATCTTATGCAAATACTTTTTTCACGCGATAATCGATGTCAATGAAAGACACTACTTTATTTTGAGCCCGATAATGAACGTTTCCTGCATAGCTATAAATCAGTGCTTGGGTTTTCACTCAGTCGGCTTTCTCCATCTCCATTGTGTTTAAGTTTTAATTCTGAGGCGGTCTTATGTGAAGCTGATTGAAACATTCTTAGGTTTAAAAGAGTGAGTTATAGGAGGAATTAAAGAAAAAACATTTTTTACGATACAACCGAGTCTTGCTTTTTGAAACAATAACATAGAATTTATTTGTCGAAGGTTATAGTTACCAGATTAACGTGCCCCAATTCTGCTGCGTTGCAGTCTTACCACCACTGCCTTGAGAGTTAGTATGTGTCTTCATATATGATCCCCAACTCTTTTACTCGATTAATGTCTACAAACGAAATCTTCTTAGGATGAAGAAAATTTATTTGTCTAATGCTCACCCAATACAAAGCTCGAGAGTAACACACGGTAGCGGGCTACTATTAAAGTGGTTATGATGAATGAGGTGTGTGATATGAATGAAAGAAGAAATGGTAGGAACTGAATACTATTGGGATAAGGAGGATAGATAACGATTGACCTTTGACTTGAAGATTTTACAAATGAAATGTTTAGGGAAGCATTCTTAGAAAAAAGTTGTATAAGTGTAACTTTCTTCTTACATTTGAAATACGGGGGTAATGAGGCTGATTTGGTTGCATGGGCGTAGTATGGGCATGTTCTAGCAGTAAAGGTCTGAACTGGTGAAATTATAGAAGGGACGACATCTGAACATTTGTCATGGAAATAGCAATAGAGTAGCGATAGGAGAAGAGTATCTAGAGAGGTTCAATAGACCAACTCTCCACAGACAGGATTTTACAAAGTGTGGTGGATAAGAGAGTAAGGAGGGGTGGTGAGTCAACTTGCATCATCTTATCTGATAATCGGAACGCAAATCCAACACTATCCTGACTGCTGCCCTGACATAATACTAATGTTCGCTCAATACAAGACTCAAGAGCCACTCAAGGTAGATGGTTACTGTGCGGTGTTGTACGAGCGTAAGAAAGGGCAAGAAGTAAAGTTCATGCGTCTATGCAGGAAAAATAACGGTTAACCCTAGACTGGAATACAAAGGGAATGGGGATGATTCACACTTGTGTATGTGGTATGGCGGGTCCCAGTTGCACAGATCAAGGCGGTTTAAGGAATATATTTCGTCAGAACACATTGAAGTAGCAATAAAGCAACGGGAGACTCTCAAAGTTTCCTCTGTGGGAAAAGAGTTATAGGCTGGAAAACAATAGGCCGCGTAGATGCTTTTGAACTCTATTAAATCAGGAAATTGAGGACAGGGAAGCTCTAGCCAAGATATGGCAGCAGTATTCCATTTTGGTCTGATCTGGCAACTGGAAAATTAGAGTATAGCAGGGGGGGTCAGATACTTACTGGAGTGGCACAATGAATCAGTTATTTTCCCAGCATCTTTAGCAATAGATCAGATATATGAGTTCCACTTGAAGTCGGGGGAGAGCTTGAGTCCCAATAGACGTTTAAGACAAGGAGCCTCTTTGAAATAATATCCATCCAAGGTCCAGAATCGGCCTTCATATTTTGAGGTATCCCATCGTGGCTGAGCTGGGGTCAATTTAATTTATTATCAAAACCCCTTAACTTATCACTTTGTGAGTTTCTCCACATTCGGCTTTTCTCATGGGCCCATAAGTTGAAGAACGTTTTACTACTACTTTTAGAGTGAGTTCCTACAGACTACATTACCAACTAGATTCCCTTATGCAATTAACATTATCTTGTTAAATTACATTTTTTCCAGTATCCAATTTTCCATCATCCTATACAATTTCAAATCTCCGACTATTTATATTTTCTCAAGAATTGTCTGCCCATCCTGCAGACAGGAAAAATTAATAGTTGATAAAAAGCGATCCATCATTTTGTCCCAAAAGAAATCTTCGTTCAGCTATTATCTATCAAGCCCCGCCTGGATTTGGTTTCATTGTGATTTCATTTCTACAACGACAGTTTAACCGTCTCTTTGAGATAATCTATTCTATTCTAGTTTCTCACCTCTATTGATACCGACAGGTCTGGTTTCTTTCTTGTTAACATCATGTGAAATATCAACTTATTTTCAAATCTCGCTTTCTACGGACTTTTAATTTAAAATGGTGAATTCCACTTCAAGTAAAACAAACAGGCTCCAAGTTTCTCCTGATATGATAATAATCTTCAAATTATCTAGATAAGCTAGGTAGGCATTTCACAGCGTTGAATGTAATTGCCATTCCAAACGGTCATCAGATATAGCTTCACTTGCTTCTCAATTCAAATTTTATATATCAAATGTGATAGATAAAAAAGGACCGATATTTCAAAATTTTGCTTTTAGATAAACCTTTCCGTATCTCATGGCGATATGTTGCAGTAATATTTTCATTTCAATTTGAAAATAAAATATTTACTTTTCTGATGAAAAATTTCGTGATATTGCATTTTAAATTAAATATAAAATATCAGTAAAAAAATAGAATGAATTTTACAAAATTTGTATTGAAAGATTAAAGTATGAAATAAAACACAGTGAATTTAAAAAGTAGCATATCGTCTTTCGCATTGTCATATCATGAAGGTAAAGAAACTTTTTGAGAATGATTTACATGTATGCATCCACATATACCTGGTTGAAGCTTGGGGAACATTATCGAAAAAATTTGATCATGCTTTTGATACAATGAAAATGTTAGTTTTGCGATTTTGTCCCAATATTAAATGACACTTTGCCAACAATATTTAGTTGCGACCAAAAATTTCCGCGCGTCGCAGTTGAGCTCTAGCACCGTAATGGCGGAAGTTCCAGTTGTCAGCAACTAATGTGTTAAATATATTTAGCAGCATAATGAGGGACGCATGGGACGAGACTCACATGTAGAACAGAAAACGTAACACAGAAATGCTGCAGTTTTACAAGTAAAGGCTGGGAACGAGGGTGAAGTATTTCAATTGATCGCCGATTGAAATTCTTTTAAACTTAAATACATTCATCGCATGTTGTCCAATTTTTTCCGAAATTTTCATTATCAAAGTAATTAACATGAATTAACAAAATGAATATTACGATAAGTCTAATTATAATGATTCATTATATAACAACAATTTGAATATTATTACTTTGTTTATTATCATTATTATTAGAGTAACAATTATATAATTTGAAGAAGAATTTACATTTAAAGTAATCATTGTTTCTACTTTAAGTTTTTTCAGCTGTAAATAGGCCAATAAAACGTATTAAGACCTGTCATAAAGAGAAATAAATTTGAATTAAGACAGTTTAATGCAGTTTTCATTTCGTAATGGAGCTAACAAAAAAGGGACAGTTGACATTTGTAGGTCATATAATGAGAAAAAATGTACCTAGAGAATCTGATACTCACAGGGCATAATGAAGGTCGGAGGGACAGAGGAGAAACAGAGAGTAAGCTACCTAAAGATCTTGTATAAGTGGATGGCAGAAAAGGAAAAAACAAACCTTACTAAGACATACAAAGGATAGGAAGATATGGAGAGACATGATCACTTTTTCATGTTCTGAAGCGACGGTGCACATAGAAAAAGGAAAATAGAACTAAAGTATTTTTAAGGCTTAACATAAAGTAAAAATATTTATTTTTTTGAACAATACGACTTTTGGTAAACTGATGCCAAAGAATGTAAAATCTGCTGTGCAATGTTTCTAATAGTGCTTTTATTTTTTCATGTAAATATTTAACATAAATATGCAGAGTAAATTTATGTTTAACTGAATTTGAATCTTTTGTTTGACTTCTTGCTAGATTAAGTGATTCATTAATTTTTCTCTTATAAATCAATTAGGTTCTCTATTTTCTTATTTATCGGTTTGAAAGTTAATTTGTTTAGGGTAGTGATTCTCCATGTGGACCTCTTGTTGCGCGCTGTTAAATTCCAACGGCATTATGCAAAGCGCTATAATTTTAACAGGATAGTAAAATTAGCCCTTATTACATGTGTAGATAGCGTAACGGCAATTAGCGCTGAAAATGGAATCGTGGTATATTGTATTGGCTTTCGTACTAATGACCTTGTATGAAAGGGAAAACTGTAAGCCAATGTCCGGTAAATTCGATACCCTGGTATCAGTCCCTGATGCAGTTTTGTTGTTACCACCGTAGTTTACTTCCGGTGAGAAGTATGCTGTATTGACTTTCTTACATTTCAGTGCAATTTTAACATAGGGATTGTCAGATGTCGCAAATATCTGCAAAGGGACGCTGAGAAACAGAAGGTTAAAAACCACTGATTTAAGGAATCTCTTAAAAAGCAATTAGAATCCAAAATATGCTTAGAATTGAAGTCGTCATTGACAAACAAATATCATTTATATAGTTACTTAATTTACGTACACAGGTGTGATGTAGGAAAAGTCTAGTTATTTATTACAAACATTCCGCATTCTCGTTGTTATTTATAAGCTTCAAGGAAAACATATTGAAAACAATGTACGTTCATGTCATCCTTTATTGTAGATATGTTCAAAATTAATAACTTCAACTTCTGTGTTTTATGAATCTGTGTACTGTAATGAAAAGCAGTGAGTGTTGCTGGCAGAAGCTATAATAAAGTTACCTTTAAGCGGTATTGACTGTCAAAATGATTGTAATACGAATGTATGGCTAAATGATTAACACCTGTGCGTCAGTTTATTTTGTGCGAGTAAAGTGATTATCTCCCTACAAATCAAAATCAGTCGCACTACAAACATTATAAACAAAACATATTTTTGGAAATTCACGTCTTAATCACATATTAAAGTGAGAATTTGCAAAATATGGTTTTTTATAGTTTTGCTATGTAATCGACTCGTCCGCATAACTAGAGATTTTATTAACGTAGGAGAAAAAAAAGAATATCAGGTTTATCAGTTGGAATATAACCTGCATAAAAAAACATATTATAATATTAATTGTATCAATGAAATGGTTGATGCATGACTGAAATGAAAGATGTATGTTAACTTACCATGAAACTGCCTTGATGTTTTGATAATAGTTTTTAGAATGAGTGCGTAGGCCGTGACCATAATAATAAGCGGGATAACAAAAAGCAACAACATGGAAGATGCTGAGTATAGTTGACTTTGCCATGCGGCTGTGTAACTGTCCCGACATTGATGAAACATGCCTTGGCGAAATAGTTTTTTCTGCTCTTGAAAGATGAATGCCTGTAATAAATATACGCAAATATTGTTATTAACTGTTCATTGGTAATACGACGTGCATCCAGTATTGTTAATGTAAAGAATGAATCAAGTGAGGCAAACATTATTAAATTCGTAGTTGACAAAAAGGCCTGAATTTCTTTTCATTTTCAAAGTTTACAGTATGAAATAAATCAGTATCGAAATGTATAGTTATAAAATATTATACTCTAAAAAGGAACTAGATATCAGCTAATATAGATGTAGTTACGGTTATTCGAGAATTTTACACCAAATGTTTTAATATAGAAAAGAAATTACAGATGAAAGTTTTAATACAGAAAAAATTACAATTTTAAGTCTTTAGAAATGTCTGAAAATACTTTCTAGAAAGAACTGCAAAAAAGTTTAGAGTTCAAAGAAGTTTCGATTATTCGATACAATAAACTAAATTAGTCAGTGTTCAAATTTTTAAACTGCTACTACCACCAGTACGAGCTCTGAGCAACAAAAAGCCTTGGAAACTCAGCGTTTGAATAAAGACGAAAAGAAAATAATTATTTTCATGTCATCGTTCGTAGCATATCGTATCAATAAATAAAATAACTGCTATATCCCGTATCTGAAATTCCCAAATCCATTCCCCCACCAAATCCGAAAGTTTTCAGATGATGACATGTCTTGCCACAAATGGAAACTTGCAGAAAGCACTTGGAAAGTTCCTAGGTGATGTGCAACTGTTGCAAGTGGCCTCATTTGCCTTGGGTCGAGGTCCCCCCCCCAGTTACATCGCCTATGTTGATACTAGTTTTTTGTAGCGATCGTCAAAGCAATACCTTCGTTCTTGGATTACTTACCCGGTCGTGCTCAGTAAAATTATTATTCAAAATGTCAAAAAGTCTTGTATCTATGATTTTTTGTAAGTAGTGATCATGTTCTTGTACGGAAAGTACGAAACATTATTTTTACGTGAAATCTTAATTTCGCCACTTAAAAATTCGTTTAAGCCTTGTATGACTAGCGTCATCAGCTGTATCTGTATGTACACAAAATTTATTAAATTTTATACAGAACTAGTTTCATGATATAAGTTATTTATATAAAACTACCAAAATCCGAAAAAATCTGAAAACCGAAGCATTTCAAGTCCTAAGAATTTCGGATAAAGGATTCACAACCTGTATTATGAATGGTTATTATTGAAGTTGTGAAATATAATTTTTAACAAAAATCAAACTCGATTTTAAATTGTTCATTTTTATATTTATTAAGTGGTTTGGGTGAAGTTGGACTGTAATTTTTAATTTATACATGTTCTTTCATTTGAAAGGTTTTTGTTATTTATTTTTCTATTTCGGACTAGTGTCTTGTTTTCTGCTTCATACTTATTTGTAATTGTTTAATGACTGACTTGTTTCGACTTTCAAAACCCGTTATCAAAGAGTTTTGTTTCATCATTTTCAAATATCGCGTATTCACGTGACGGTTTGTGTCATCGTGTCGTTTTTTTTCATTAATTTTATTTGTATTTATTTATTTAATGATTTCACCCTAATCAAAGTAACAAAAGCCAGTAAAAAGTAAATGGTCATTGAGTATAAAATAATCTGAAAAAAATTATTATTAAGAAAGGACAATAAAAGAACAGGTATTAAGGAGACAGAAGATTACGATTGATATGATGACGATTGATTGATGACGATTGACATTTTTGAAGATCAAAGCTTGTTGGAATGCAAGACGCCAGAATAGAATTCCACAAGCGGAAAGTGCGAGAGAAGAAACTGTTAGCATAAAACTTACATCAAACAATTTCAACTGTAAAATGATGAGACCTAGATGCCAATCTAGTACTGAACTTAGATTTGTAAAATCGGGGTTCCAAGGAGGGAACATCATCAGAACAATTACCATGAAAATATTTATAGAAAGTCACAGGGGAGCTACATTACGGCGGTGAGAAAGTAACTGAAGTCAAGATGCCAGGTCAGGACCATTAACATTACAAATTCTTCATTAAATTTTGTCAAGAATCTCTAAATACATAGTAAAAACACCAGACCTGAAATGACAGCGATATTCAAAGCATGGACGGATGGTTAGACTTAAAAAGATAGATTCTGACAAGTAAAATTTGTCTTGTATGATATAAAATGACTGACATTTCTAGCAGCAGACCTCAATTGATACAACGTAATGGTTTCAATTCATACCAGTGGAAAACATTATCATGAGAAAACGCAATGTGTCATCCCCCGAAGGTTAGCATCAGCCATTTTGATGGAAGGCAGAAATTGTTTTCTAAGATGAGTAAAAGAGGACAGTTTCTTTTTATGAAATATATTTATTTTTTAAAATGATAAAAATAAGTTTATATAGTATATTAAGTCTATATGCTCGATTAAATATGATAATTTCTTTCAGCTACAAATACTAATTTCTCTCTTTGTACATAAACATTTTTTCAGTATTCTTCACTGATTTACGTATTTGTCCACAGCCATGAAAATTAAAATCTAACAAAGACAGAACTATTCATAACCAATTCACTTTCTTTTATCATCGCTCGTCAATTATTCCTCATTTAGCACACACACACAAAGGAATTTAGTCTGTTCTGTTCTCAATAAAATTCACGTTCACGTCAAACATGAAGACGGTTCATTTTGGATCTTTTCTTTGTAATCTTCTGGTTAAATATCCAATTAGCAATATAGAACGAGACCAAAAGCAACTAATCTGTTTGCCAAACAATTTCGAAATTCGAGTTTAAGGAATTAAAATAAATAACTTTTAAACTTTCAATCAAAAGTTGTTCATAGAAGTTTTTAGTTTTCGGTATTTCATTCGCTGTGCCTAGTCGATTTAAATGAAATTACATATTGTAGAGTTTTGCTCACTTTCTTTCCTCAATCTCAGAAGGTCGATCATTAAGGTTAGTCTTTCAGATTGCTCTGTTCTCATACAAGAACAGATAAATGTGCAACATCAGACCGTTCTTTAGCCTACCTATCTATCCTACTGTATATAAATCTGAACATTCTACTTATGTATATATATATATATATATATATATATATATATATATATATATATATATATATATATATATATATAATGGACTCTCCCGTCGGTTTCGACGTATGAGGATCTGACAGCTTAATTGATTCAGTTATGAAATTTTCTGCGATTATCTTAAGTGGCACTTAAGACCCGCTAATGATTTACAAAAGAGGCCACATATGGAACAACAGTGAGGATTGTGAGATGAGATCACTGTTAGATTGGCTGACCTTTTAGATCTTTCTCTCACTCCTTGAAGATAATTCAGACAAGCAGACTGAAAACTGTTGAGTCCACTAAAACACGTTGATCTCCATTCTACCCGCTCCAAGACTAAGCGCTGACGGGTGTTATGCAGTATATTGACAGCTGACAAGTTGCTTTTCAGCTTGTCTTTGTATCTTACTCATTCCTGTAGCCCTGATCTAACTGGCTGTAGATTAGGATCTTGGGTATCAACCAGTCTTGATGTTTACGATGTGGCCGAGAACCACCAAGGATGTAGAATATGTTGCATCACGCAGAGCCTTCCAAGATGATTGGATGTCCTTGGTACAGAATCAAGTGCAGCATCAAGTTTGTCAGAGAGCTCAATTTACGCTTCAGTCGATTTAAGAGTCAGTACGTTAATGCGCTTGGCCACTGTAGATTTTATAATCCTTCGCTTTTGCAGATGCAGTGTAGCTTTACTCTGAAGTAGAGCGTGATCTGACAGATAGCATGTTGTGTGGAATGAACGCGTTATCTTAAATTCTTTTATGTCCCGTCTTTTGGTGATGACGTAGTCGATCAGATGCCAGTCTTTCGAACGAGGATGCATCCACGTGGTCTTACGACAGCTGGGTTGCTGGGAGAAAGTATTAGTGATACTAAGGTCAAATTCCTTGCAGATAGTGAGAAGGCGTAATACATTAGAATTCATATGACCAATACCATGGTGACCTAAAACGCCCTTCAAAGAATGATAATCATTGCCAACACGAGCATTGAAGTCACCTGTAAGGATTAATTTATCCTTATGTTGGACTTTGGAAATGACATCCCGAAGGAGGTTGTAAAAATCATCTTTTTCTACATCTGAACTACCTAAGGTTGTCACCATCGTCACACGGGTGTTGCACTCCAGATTGAGGGTTAATGCCATTATGCGATCTGATACAACTTTAGGTAAAGGAAGGCAATGAGCTAGCAAAGTCTGACTTGATGGCAAAGCCAACACCAGACTGTCGTGGCTCTTTCTCAGTCTTGCCGGCCCATAAAAATAAGTATCCACCTTTTTCTTCCCTAAGCTGAGAATTACCAGCCAGACATGTTTTACCAATGGCCGCTATGTCGATGTTATACTTCTTCAACTCGAGAGAAACAAGAGCTGTTTTACGCTCTGGTGCAGAATCATTGTCCTGAAGAGGGCGAACATTCCAGGATACAAAATGGAAATTCTTCTTATATTTCTTTTGTTCTTTCTTGCTGTTTCGACTGCTTTATTGGATAAACAGACAGCTGCAGCGGGCTGCCAAGTCTCTGTGTGAGCAAGCAATGTTTAGGGCTCCTTTTATCACCCCCTCCTCATAATAGGGAAGGCAGTTCAGTCCTAAATAGGGCTGCTTTGTCGCCGATGGAGGACACGGACATCACAATTGCTCATGGGTTTGTGAAAGAACGACCATCACCCATCGGTCTGCCACTGTGTAGAGCTCCAGCTAGAGCCTTCCAGTAATATCCTTTACCTGACCCCGTCGCCTTCACTCTCTCGCCAGTTGGCCTTGCAAGTGAACTGTGTGGATAAAAACGAATCAAGGTAAACCGCCAAAAAACCCACACAAGTGATTTGATTAAAGTGGTGAAGGCTTGTGCAGAACCATCCACACTTTTGGAACTATTGATACACTCAGTCGGTGCAAATAAATTCCACAGACGTAGCAGACAATATATGACACTTTATCACAGCCTCTTTCTCTTTTTTTCTCTCTTTTTTTCTTTATGCTTTTTTGTTCTATCCCCCTCCCATATCAAGATATAACTTCCGTTAACAGATTTAACGTGTCAATGTCTAGATTTCAGCGAAAATTTAAATTTGAAACAATAGAAATGTTACATCTAACTCAATGCTGTCTCTCTACCCCCTACACTGCTCCCACTTCGTTAATTTCCTTATTATTGCCCGTCATAAATGTGTAAATTTATTTTCATTTTTTCATTTCAACATTTGGAAATAAATCTGATGATCCACTGTCCTTTAAAAGGGCTGTGGTGAAATAATTTATTATACGGAACCTTAAAGCAATCTGTTTTTATTTAATTATAGGCATTTAAGGATATTTTTGGAGATTTCATAGTTTATTTTGTTCAGGTTAGGTTTCAACTGTTTTATGTATATAGCTTCAAAAATTTCCTTAAATGCCTATAATTAGTAACAGAAGTCATTGGTTCATACCAACGGCTTTCCATACTCAATACTCATCGGATTCACTCTCGCATGGTCATGTGTGACGTCATGAGCTGTCGTGCGATTTTCGCTTTCAGCGTTTTATATGCACGTGTTTATCGTTGCTTGGAAATCATCCATGTAAACAAATAATACTATCATCAATTTCTTGTTCGTGTATTGCATAAATATATTGTGTAATTGTCATCTTTGATAATGGCTTATGTAAGCCGAAAGCTTAGATTGGATTAAAAAAAGTATGTATCAATATTGTGATTTTCTTTCATTATTTAATAATAATGTTATTAAGATTATCAGACTATATGAAAAAAACTTACATAAAATATATAGACAACGCTTATCTATATTATTTAATGAGACATGTATTAATATATATATATATATATATATATATATATATATATATATATATATATGTATATATATATATATATATATAGAGAGAGAGAGAGAGAGAGAGACAGAGACAGACAGACAGACAGACAGATATATAGTAAACAAATAAAAGAAAATGTTCAGTATGGTATCAACTCCTCAATGAGTTAGATAATAAATATAATTTATTTACAGTTAACATATAATTACTGATATATGATATCTGTAATTATATTATGATATCTGTAATTATGTGATATCTGTAGATAAATTCATTTGTCTAACTTCCGTCATTTTCTGTCTCCTTACTCCTGTTCTTTTATTGTCTTCTCGCCTAAATAATGTTTTTTCTCAGATTCTTTCCCACTCAGTAACACCTTGTGTCTTAGTGGCTTTATCGCCTTATTTGGGTTGATATGATTATAAAGATATGATTATAAATAAACTCTTTGATGAGCAGCTACCACCTCTCCGAAACTCTGGAAGTTAAGTCTGATCATTTTATCAACAATTAATGATCTGCATCTTAATATTGAGCACTTTTAAAACAGTCTTTGTAATCAAAGACTGTTTTAAAACCTTTTTCCTCCAGAAATACTCTGGTTGAGCGATTTTGGTAGTATATAATCTTTCTATTCACACACAAACAGGTACACGCACGCACACACACATACACACACACACACATATATATATATATCAAACAAAGATTATATATATATCAGTATATGTTTATGTGTTTATTTCTTCTTTACAAAGATTCTTCTTGCACTTTTAACATTTATTCTGTAGACAGAATGTAATGTAGACAAAGCGACAGATGGCTTATATTTCCTCGTAAAGTATTCACCAGTCTTAAACAATATTAACAAATTCACGTAAATAAACAATAAAAAAACCCCTCTTCTTTCGTCTAAGTGTACTACACGTAAAATCTGCGATTCTTTCACAATTTATATCTTTGATAAAAAATCTTTTGCGCATTTTTTTTTTGCACAGAAAGACGAAATAGGCGAAAAGTCTGCAGCGTCCAAAATCTCTACATTCTTAGAAAAGAAAAACTAAAATAATTTATCCTTGTTAGTAAAATTGCATTTGTTCATTTTGCGATGATTCGAATTGTCTTTATGATTTAATTACTTGCTCTGATTGCGTGCGTTAATCAAAAGCCTAAACAAAGAAATTCATTTGAAATAATTAGTCACTTAATAAATTGGTCACTACTAATGACAAGAAAATCCCCAATTATTCATTTCACTTTATCGATTGGTATTGCGCTGGTAAATCACTCATCAGGTATGGACGCATGAATATCTTATTGAGAATTAAACTAGTACGAGTTTGTTTGAATTAGTACACCATAAGAATATTGCTCTCTCACTCAATATATATATATATATATATATATATATATATATATATATATATATATATATCAGAGTCGGTTCTTATCTCTATCTATCTATTTATCTATCTATCTATAGGTGTACGGATGAGGATGATTATATAGTAATTTATTAACCGTCCTACAAATTTCGGTTACATAGTTAAACACCGTCAAAATAGTTATACGCATGAGGGTCAAACATTCTTCTACAGGTATGCATACATAAACCAGGGAATATAATTGAATAGGAACAGAATTGTAAACAGATTAGTCTCTTATTACATTCAGTAGTAAAATTGATTATTTAATTTGCTCGTGGTTACCTGTCAAGATTCAAACCTCGTGAGATAATCAGCTTCCACACGCTTGTAGAAATCATAACTTCCTTGAAGATCTTCTAACAATTAGTGAATGGAAGCGCTATCCGGAAACAGACATTTCCCAAAGGAACATCTCTGAATTGAAAAGTTTGCAGATGCGTAATGAAAATCTGCAATATTTATAATGCATCTTAGAATTTGCAAGCGGTTTTTAAATTTTATACATTTTGTGATTTTTGTATCTATACAGAGATAGAATAGTACAGGGTAAAGCTCCGATTACAATTATCACCCATCTTGGTTCATATAATTTAGAGTTTTCAAAGGAGGCTAACGATCATCCTGAAGTATAATAGTAACGCTAAAAGTCGTGATAGTAAACTTATTGTTAAAAGTAATAAATATATTCGTAATCAGCCACATTTGTACTAACTTAACACAAGTTTTAGTATAAAGAGCAGACCCAGTATTTTCTCATAGGCGTGATATTCATAAAAGACATGGACTGTGTTTGTAATCACCAGTTTTTTAATCATTTCTCTCAAGTAAGGCAATAAAGCCACTAAAACGCAGAGGATTACTGAGTGTGAAAGAATATTAGAAAAAAAAACTAGCGAGAACAATGAAAAACAAGAATAAAAGAAAAACAGGTTAAAAAATTAGTGCGTGAAGCGACATTTATATCTTTGTAAAAATATTAATCTCATTGAAGGAAAGACTATATTCAGATTTCATATGACACAATTTAAATACTATTGGATTAGTTGGGAAATATTTTGTCAAGAAATTGCATCAAGCGCAAGTGTAAGGGTTAACGAATTTGAAATCATTACTATTCAAATTCTTGTGGCTTTGTACCAAGACTAACATAGCTTTAGTAAATACCTATTTATTGGTCACTTATTTTGATATATCGATATATAATATGGAGGAAATTGATTAAATTTCATCACTGTTTCAAATGCATCGAACAATAAGAAATAGCAAAATACTGTATAGGTCATTGTGTTTAATATTCGAAATATTATAGCGAGAGGAAGAATAAGATATTGATGATACTTTATTGTAAAAATTAATTTCTCAAAGTTTTGCATAAACAGTGGAGCTGAGTAAGTATTTGGTTTGTTTTTATTTCAGTTGCAATCAAACGGTTATTAATTGTCATTATGCACACTCTGAATTGAGTTGGTGACGTTCTTTTACGTGTTCGCAAACGTTATGTTACCGGCTTGATACAAGTTTTCTAATTAGTTATAACAATCATAATAAAGACCATTTCTGAGCGCATATTTAAATTAGCATTTTATAAATAGGAAAGACTATGTGGATTCCTTACTATGTTACTATCAAGAACTTGAAGGAAAATTTCAATAAACGAATGATCGTAAGAGCTAAATGACAGCGATGAAGGAAACATCCACAGTAATATCATTATCGAAATATGCACGAATTTCATTAAGTTTCGATAAGGCATAAGTTAAATTATGAGGGAGTGCAATCATGTGAGGCCAATATTAGAATTTCTTGTTTTTTGTATATTTTGTATGGAATTACAATCTTTTAAAAACACAAGAATTCATAAACAACATTGTTTTACGTAGGGGAACCATTGAGGTAGCGCGTTTTTAGCAAGAATTAGGTAAGATGTTTTAAAGTTTTTACAAAAAGGGTAAATCTAATGTATTTGACAGAATCATTAATTGATATAACTGGCGAATTATATTTTAATGACTTTTTTATATTGCAATTTACACTGCAATATACAGGAATTAAGTACTTTTGATATTCGGATACAAAATACATTTAGTTAGTTTCAAAACTTAAAACAAAAAAAACGCTCACAAATAAATTACAATTTATTATCACTTTCACGTTTGTAATATTGTATTATTATTTCTACATACCAATATTACTTTTTTTATATATATGCATATAAGGTACTAATTTAGGTCAGTGTATATGATGCTATGATGTTTACTGATGTGTGAGAAAGAGAGAAAGAAAAAAATTTGTTTCTGATTCCAAGACCCTCACTTGAAAGAAAAATATCCATTTGCCATACATTTTCGTCTTCTCTTTCTTCTCGAAGTCGGTATTGAAATTATATAATGAGTGAACCGAGGTAAACGCACACGGACACAAACACACACACGTCCCCTTCACATACGCCCCTCACACACTCCCCCCAACAACAACAACCGGACAGAGGGAATAGAGAGAATCCCTCACACACTCGCAAGAAGATCGAATTTTCGAAGCAAGTCTAGAAACCCTATACCCTCAATTCTGCCGAGATTAATTTAACAGGGTACAGATATAAATAAACAATTTTTGAATTCGAAATATTTAGTTTCATCTTCAGACGTTAATATCATTATAGTTTAATGATTTAGAAGTTTAGATGTTTAGTATGTTTAGTTTACTATTGTATTTAGTTTGCGATAGGCTTCTTTACATAAGACAGTTGCAAAATGTTATCTGAAACGATAGATGGTGGAGCAAGTCATAATTCAGCATCTAATTTATTCCCCGTGATAGAGGCAGAGACACTCATAACTATTCTTCAAATCGATGCTCAATATCGTCGCCTTGGTAATCGTATTCATCCCTAAGGAAGGCAGGTGGCACCAGTGGAGAAGAATATTTTAAAAATGTCGTTTCGGAATCAAAGCCATTTACTTTCATTAATCCCCAAATAATCTTATATTTAAAACTAAGGAACAAAACTTTTCAAAACTTTTTCAATCTGGGGACAATTTACATTTGAATTACATTTCATATAAATGTATAAATTAAACCACTAATTCAAGAATATATATATATATATATATATATATATATATATATATATATATATATATATATATATATATATATATATATATATATAGGTAAAATGAGAACAAATGGAGCATAATTCCACTGTACGTTACTGTCACTAGAGACTTTAATTCTGTAACTGAATTTGAAGTTTTTAGCTTTTGTTTTTGAAAAATGGTAATTCTTGTGTAGTGATGGAACCATATTTTTAAATAAGTAAATTTCTAATATTTGTGCTATGTAGATTTGCATATATATATATATATATATATATATATATATATATATATATATATATATATATATTGGGACAAGATTGTAGAGATTTTAATAGATGATATTTGAATAAGTTCAGTGATTTCGTTTCATACGTGATTGAAATTTATGACATATATACATATTCTGAAGTTAACATTACCCCTTGTTTTTCTACACATGAGGAATTTTAAATGTTTTTACGTTAAAGTTGAAAATGGAGGAAAATGAGATTCTTTTTCCGTATTTGATAGACTTTTATTTATGTAAATGAGAAAAGGCTGTATAAACAGCAAAAACAACATGTGCCGTTTATGGAGATGGTGCCGTAGCTGAGATTACTGTTCTTAAATATTTTGCTAGGTTTAGATATGGAAATTTGAAAACTGGGAATATACCGCTCTTGATGATAACTAAAACTCTGCTGAAAATAATCCAGGTCGCACGCTACGAGATACTCCATATATCTCCTATGAACGTTGTAAGGCATTTGAAAAAACTCGAATGAAGGAATCACTACTACAATGTTTGCAATTTAACGGACAAAATGTTATTGGGCTGCATTTCTATCTGCGATTCTCTATTCAAATCAGCAAAAGGACCCATTTTTAAGACAATAATCACAGGCGATGAATAAGGCATTGTTTACAACAATATATTGCATAAAAGGTCCTAGTATAATTGAAATTGGTCACTATTAACCACTCTAAAAACTCCAATATATATATATATATATATATATATGTGTGTGTGTGTATGTGTGTGTGTGTGTGTGTGTGTGTATATGTATGTGTAAATATGCATGTGCTTTCGTGAATATAAGAACATAAGAAATCCATAAGACCTGAAGTTCTCTGTGATATCGAGGATATATTCTTTCCTACAATTTACAATTAGTCTCCTTATTTACCAAAGATTATCTTTTTGCTTGGATTAGGTCCCTACAAACGGATTGCCGTGTTTTTTTTAAAATTTTAAATATTGGAATGCCAAACATATAGTATGTTTACCTTTCAAATCCTACATGACATAATGGCATCATTAAAAAGGCAGGCCCGTTGGAAGGCGTCATAATCCTGATTAAAATAGTGGTCCTGCTTTCCCTCCAGTACTAGTAGACACTTTCCATTCGAAGGCCAGGGCACTGATGCTGGGGAGGGCAAAGATCAGCAACCTTTACAAAGTGTTTGAAGAAATAGAGTGAAAGAATAACCTTTCCAAAAACAAATATATGATCTAGAATTGAAATGAAAGCTGTGGTGGCACCAACACTGAATTATCATAAAAATTCAGGATGTTCAATTAGTAAATATTAGTAAATACTAAATACTTCAAATACCCCGGTGGATGGATAACAAATTTACCATATGTGATAAGGAAATTGAACATAAAAAAGTGTACTTTCGTCCAACACTATAAGTTGCCGGAAAATAAAAACATTAACATTAAACTCGAGTCATGTTCTTAAATTGTCTTATCAGATGGAAATATGGGTGTCACTGATGATGAGTCGTTCATAAATACCTGCCAGCTGTTTTCAATTGCTTTCTCCGATCGATAGTTAAAAGTCGCCCCGAGTGAATGAAGCCTCTAGTTTTTAGCGAAGAATCACAAAGAACTTTACTAAATGATAGAAAGTCTATTACCTGAGGACTTTAAACAACAACAACAACTAAAATAGATAGCATATGTAATTCGAAAATCAAATGACATAATCAAGCTGTTGGTATTACACACTACTTAAAGCAAAAAGTTAGAAAGGAAATTCCCATCAATACCGGAAAGAGAAATAACAATAACTGGACTAGAGATGCCTGTTTTCCTGAAAAAATTTAAAGAGACGGTAGGACTGGCTGCTCGCTCAATGAATGCCAAATGTTTCCTTATAAGGAAACAGCTAATATTACCCTTATATTAAATGTTATGGCCACATTATAAGCGCCAACGATCTTTCCACTGCCATCCTACAAGGTACTACCTTATGCAAAAGAAAAAAGTAGGTAGAGGAAAAATGAGTTGGCAACGTCACTGAGTAGAGTGCAACTTCATTCCCAGAGACAAAGAAAATGGATCGCAATCTAGGCACACGGACAGAATTGGTCCGGTGCGAATCTGCGCAACGACACTACGATCACTAGCGTTCATGTGTCTGGTGATGATAATGATGAAAATGATGATGATAAATGAAACGTATTGTCTCACTGGCTAAATTAAATTGTAGGAGGAAATTTTCTGAATATTTCATAAAAGGAGTGTCTGGAATAAGGATATTCCCGGTGAATATTTTTTCCAAGGAAAGAATAATCGTTATGGCCCGTCTATTTGAATTTCAAATGTGTGCAATGAAAGTAGACGAAAGAAAAAAATTGCACTTACCTGTGGAATGCTGAGAAGAGCACTTAGGACCCAGGCGGTTGTAATCATGATTCGAACTCGGAATGGCCCTTTACTTCGACTCATTGGTGATATTATGGCAAAACATCTGTCCAAAGCAATTCCAACGGTAATGTAAGTAGAGAGGTGCAAGCCAAACACCGTGAGGCATTTCATTATTTTGCACATCACGTCTCCGGCTAACCACTCGACTGTCGCTGTCCAGATGATATCCATCAAAATGTTAAAAAAACTAACCATCAGGTCAGCAATCGCCAAATGTAAGATCAGACTTTGGATGGTCGTGCGAGACCCGCGAATGCGAAATATCTGCACAATAACAATAGTATTTCCAATGACAGAAATAAAAAATACAGTACCAAGGACGCAAAGTTTGGTCATGTAGACATTGTCGAACTGTGGGGCGTCGACTAAAGGCTCCTCTGTAACAAAATAGTTGCCATTGGTGTAAAGAGACTCATTTCCCGCCAGTAGAATCATATTTACCGATATGAATTTCTTTTCTTTTAGTAAAAAATCTGACTAGTGGTTCTCGTAATGGTAAGAAATTGAAAACTTTTGATAGGTAGTGTAAATAATACGAATTCCAAAATACTGAAATGGTCATGTAAACTCGTGACTGTATGTTGTTAAATACATATTATCTGTGCCTATATTGTAAGCCACGCGCGAGAAAGTCAAATGATAAATAAGCACTTGATATATAAGTATATGTGCGAAAATAAATCAATATATATCGATGAATAAATGAGTCGATTTTGTGTAGATATAAATATTTATATAACATTTATATAAAATATTTATATAAGATATAAATATATAGTAACTAATATAAGTACTGAAATACGAACAGATATATTGGTATAAATACCAAATATTCGGTAGTAAAATGTGAATGGAAATATAAAAAAACAACTTAATTTGGCAGGCGTACTTGATGTTCAGATGTCAATTACTCCATTAGTTAGTTAAGAATGCATAAATATACATACGTCTCTATTTGAATGTATATGTAATATATCGGTAATATATGTGCAAATATATATATACGACAGTATTTACACCATTATTTCTAAGAAAATGTTTATTTTTTGTTAATTCTTTTTGCTAGCCGTTGTAAAACGATTTATCTAGAATTATACCGTCTATCCGAGAATATTTTTGTATTTAATTATCTGATAGTTCATTAAGGCGTAAACTGTCTTTTTACATAGACATACACATGGATTTTCAGATGCTGAAAAAATGATTCATTTTTATATTTATCAGAACATATAAAACTTATCAGAAGGTTTGAAAGGATTTCATTTTATCATCACATTCCTGATTATGGGATGATACGATTATATTAATCATTTCGTGTTTACATAAGGCTGTATAACAAAGCCTACAGTTAGATAGCAAATGTAAAACGATAATGAAGTTCTTCCCACCCTGAAGGTCAACATTTAATATAATTGAAAAAGTTTTCTAACGAAACTTGCAAAAAATATTAACATATATGAAAATTTTGTTAACTAGTAAAAGTGGTTTTATTCAGCGGCACAAACTCCGCTGTTTTGTTATTGTTTGTTTTCTCTGCTTTTACATTATGGGATTCCGTTGTATAACGAGTGAATAGAAAAAGAATTACGATAATATCTGTAAAACTTATCCTTCCTTAATGTCATATCATCAATTTGGACATTTTTACTGAGAGATTAAGCTGCAGGAAATCCATTAACGATTTCATAAACTTTTCTGAATAGTTTTCCAAAATGTGTATACACTATTTGTTTCTTTATATATATACAAAAATATATGCAAAAATTAGTAAGAGAAATAGTCAATAAGTTTTTACTCGTGACTAACAAAAAATATAATAATTTTAACTCAAGAAATTCATCAACATATCTCGAAAAATATTCTTTCTTTCTTTCTTTCTTTCTTTCTTTCTTATTTGTCAATAATATTTTTGTTCATCCAGGGAATCTTCGAGCATTAAATCATGAATATTTTATGAAATCTTGTGTTTGTCTGAAAATTACTTTTTGTTTTCTTAATTTTAACGGCGTAAATGAATAAATTTTTTGATATTTTTTTCGCTCTCCTTGAAACCTGATATTTTCCCAGACATCATTCTCGAAATTAGTGTTTGATGTGATTAAAAATGTTCCTTTCTTTTAAATTTGATCAATCAAAAGCCTATAAAAGGGGAATAATATATTTCTTGTCTGCAGAACTGCTGTTCAAGAATCTTGTCAGAATGTTTAGTGAGGTTTCTTGTCCGTCATTGTTATTTGTTGATTTTGTTGTTTTTCACTTTTTCCTCTCTTTCCCACTCTCACTCTGTAGATTTACAGGGCTATCATCCGATCATCTGTTCCTACATGTTGCTATAGATCGATATTTCAGCGTTCATCCAGAAAACAATTTTCCTGATTCATTGAAACAACTGATTTGGAAGACGGCGGCAAAGACTAAAAAATAAAAAATAAATAAATAAATTAAAAAAGGGAGAAATATAAAAAAAGGAAATAGAACAGGGAAAGCAGAGAGGAAGAAGAAGAAGGTCAAAGGAAAAAAAAAATCAGTAACAAGAATACCATTCGAGAATATTCCATATGACGGTCTTTATAGATGATTTCAGATAATTTATTTCGAAAGATCTCGGCTCGAACGACAAAACAGGAAGAATAGGAAATGGGGAGCAATGCAGACACAGATGTTGAAAGAAAAAAAACAAATATAATGTTGGAAACAGTTTTTTTTCGGTCAACTCTAACATGAAAAGAAATCAAGCAAATTTTATATTTACCACCCGAGAAAAAATATAAGAAGTGCACAGAAAAAAATTTGAAGATTCAAGAATACAAATAATTTTTTAAACGTAAATTATTTCATTTTAGCTTTTCGAAAACTAACAGGCTTCTCAAAAACGAGTTAGCAGAAATCTGAAAATCAATATCGCTCCCCCCCAAAGAAAGGGCGTGGCAGATCACTGCGCAAGCGTGCTTTCTAAATATATATTTTCATCATCGGGGCACCTCGAGGCGATGTAATGGTTAGCAAGCTTATTTCGCTAGAACATTTACTATTGAATAGTGAATTCGATCCTCACTGGGTGTCCCCTACTTTCGGCCTTGTGCCACATCTAAGCGACGCTTGGAAAATCACTATATATTTTCATCATCATTATAATTCGATAGTGAGCCATATTGAGTTTTCATATTTAATTTATTTTTGAACATTTAAGTGACGATAACTGTAAGGGAATTCATTCATAGTAGGTGCGTGAACATTTTATATTGACACAATTATTTAGAGTTGTTTGATACTTTGCCTGCGAAATGATCTCGGGAAATTCACGTTGATATCTTTAATGCTCGTTGATTTGTTTTGCGATTTTTCATTTACAACTTCAACTTTCCAAATTTTTCGGAGATAGTTTCGTCTAGTGATCTTTTCATTCAAGTATTTTATTCTGAAACAAAAAGAGAAAATAGAAATCAATATCATAGCAATGAATATGACTATTAAAAATAATTACATATGACTATTAAAAATAATCTGTTTTTTCCACAAACACAAATACGGTGAAACTGATATTTATATATAAAAATCATGATATAATTACGTTTTCTTTGTCATGAGCTACAACATTTATTTATTGTACAGTTTATAGTGGAGCATAATACATAGAATTAAAGCGGTTCATTTAATACTAAATCATCGACATGTAAAATTTGTAGCAACGGTAGAAACTTTCAAGTTTAACTTCAAGTATATATATATATATATATATATATATATATATATATATATATATATATATATATATATATATATTATTTAATTTAAAGAAAAAAAAGACCAGTTTAAGGCTCCATTTGTAATAATTTATTTCACCAGAGAATTTTATTTTTCTCTGGATCTTCAGACTTCACTTTCAAAAGTGAAACGAAAAATGAATTTAAAATTTACCCTTTTGACGGACAGTATTAAGCTTATATAAGTTGACATAGAGGGTAATCAGGAATAGTGTGAGAGACATGGTCGAGTTTAGAGGGAAGGCAGAGTTTTAAATTTATTTTTATTATAATACTTAATATTGAGGAAGGAGGGGGTAACGATAGGACATTGACCTATTTAATCGGTCAACTCAACGGAAATGATATGGGAAAAGGAAAAAGAAAAAAGCGGGGAAGTAAAGAGATAAGTGATGTACGTAGGGTTTTTGGAAGAAGAAGAGGGGTGGTATAGCTTTAGCAATTTAGATAAAAACAGATTTTAACGTTTGATAGTAATTTAAATGTTTAAAAACTCCACAAAGAAATTAAATTTAATGCTTGTTAGCAATTTAAATATTCAACTTCTTCACAAATAAATTAGGGATTTAATATAAGCCGAATACTATATCAATAAACAATAATAATAAAAAAAATAAAAATTTACTAATAATAATATTTTAATATTGTTAAGGTAAAATCATTATCAGTTAGAGTCTAATTCATGAATTTAATTTGTAGCTATTTATAGATGGGTAATATTTCTTAATTAAAGTTTAGGTTTCAAATCAAGGTGGAGTAATATTTGAAGGTAATAGTAAAAGATTTTTACTGTTTTTTCATACATACACCACATACATATTTACTTAAAAACACATACACATACATTCATATACATGTACAATTACATATATAACCACATACACATGTATCGATATACATCGGTATAATACGCATATACATATAAAAATAATTACATATACATATCTCCACACGCATCCATATTTATACATATTTGAATTTTTAAAAATTTTACAGTTAACTTTAGATGATGAATTAAGTGTTTAAATTTTTAACATAATGAATAATGGTTAAAGAGTAACATTTTTTAAATTTAATCTAAGTGATTAATTTAAATTGGGATTATCTCCAGATGAGTAACATTTCTAATTTTTCAAGTCTAATTAGAAATTATTTAAAGAGAAAATAAGATTAAAAGGTAATAAAAAATATTTCTGTCCTCCCATTAGAACTCTCTATATATAAACATACACCCATGTATACATATATATGCATACAACTATATCCTACACATATATTCATACATATCACATATATAAATTCGTAAATACATACATACATATATATATATATATATATACTTATACAAATATATATGCAACACCATATACATGAATCGATATATATACACATATACCTATCTAAATTTACGAATACACATATACATATTTACACACGGGCCCACACACGGCCCCCCCACATACACACATATATATATATATATATATATATATATATATATATATATATATATATATATATATATATATATATACTAGGGTAATTCAATAAATAAGGTAAATTTTTCCGTATAAGGACTTCTAATACAGATAGAAGCTTACTTTTTTTTCTTTTGTTTTACTTCTTTTTCACATGGATTTAATTTCTTTTGCAGATTAAAAAAAACTTTCAGAGTTTTGGCGATTAACAAAGATGGCCGACCAAGAAGCATGCTCCAGGATTGAACAGTGGTCAGTTATAAAGTTTTTGGTTGCTGAAGGGTGCAAACAAGTTGAAATTCATAGAAGATTGTCACCTCTGTATGGTGCCACATGTTTCAGCCAAAAAATGTCTACAAGTGGGCTAAATTGTTTAAAGTAGGACGGAGCAGTGTTGAGGATGAAGACAAGCCTGGGAGGCCTACAGAAGTGAGGTCTCCTGAGGTGATTGAATCAGTCAATGACCTCATTCATGCTGACAGAAAGGTGACAGTGGATGACATTGCAAGGACTTTGAGCTTATCTGTTGGGGACAGCACAAAATGTCAACTGCCGGTGGGTGCCAAAGATGCTTACTGCAGAGCACAAACAGCACAGCAGCCCAAACGGTGCAGGCCATCACCGAGCTGGGCTGGAAACTGCTCCCTTACAGCCCAGACCTTGACCCTTCAGACTTTCACCTGTTTGGTCCCTTGAAAGCGTTCACAAGAGGCACGAAGTTTAAAAGTGAAGATGAAGTCAAAAGTGTTGTGAGCGACTGGCTGAGACATCAGTCCAAAGATTTTTACGCTGAGGGAATACGGAAGCTTGTGCACAAATGGGAAAAATGTGTGACAGTGCAGGGGGACTACGTTGAGAAAAAAGAAAAGTAAATTTTTATCTGTATTAGAAGTCCTTATACCGAAAAATTCACCTTATTTATTGAATGACGGCTCGTGTATATATATATATATATATATATATATATATATATATATATATATATATATATATATATATAAACATAAGTATCTGTCTATATTTATAAGATGAGGTATTATGTACATTATTTACATTATTCAGACTATTGTCCGCATCTTTGTCGCCATATTTATTACAACGTTTCGGCCGTTGTACGCCCCGGCCTTCTTCAGGTAGTTGGAATGTCGAACTGAACCCTTTATTTCACTCACTGGGGTAGACTGTTCTAGTTCCACATGCCATGTTTAATGGATGTCAGTTATCAGTTATCTCCTGTTAATTTCCCTCTGAAAGTTCTTCACTGCCTTAACCGGGTATTGAACTCACACTCTTTGGGTACTGTCACTGGAGCTAACCAACGCCTTTATCCACTGTGCCGAAACGTTGTAATAAATATGGTGACAAAGATGAGGACAATAGTCCGAATAATGTAAATAATGTATATACACATAAATTCACATATCCATATGCAAGTCCATATACACATTTATATGCATACAATTATGTACCCGCACACATGTGTGCATACAGTCATCCTCATATCTAAATATAAGCCAATATTTACCATCGTATATAGTTTCTTTTCTTTTTTATATGTAGTGAGTTAAATTGAGATGATTTCTATGTCTGCATTCAAAGATCATATATATATATATATATATATATTATAATTATATATATAATATAATTATAATCATAATCTGGTCTGGTGCTCCTGCTATATATTTATAGATTGTTGATGTACTTCAACAAAGAATCTGCAATGTTACTGGTCTTGACCTGACATCTCTGCTTCAGTGACTAACCAACCGCCGTAACGTAGCTTCCCTATGCCTTTTCTATAAATACTTTCATGGTAATTGTTTTGATGAAGTTTCCGCTATGGTACCTTAAGCACTGAACTAGGTCGTCTTCAAGATTGCATCATTTTACAGCTAACGTGGCTAGCTGTAACCGTAAGTTCTATGCTAACAGTTTCGACTATCGCACTTCTCGCAATTCCGACTTCTTGGTTCGCTGTCAACATTACTCTTCAAAAATTTAAATGTAATGTTAATTGTTATCTTTTGTCTTCTTAATTGTTGTTCATTTATTGTATTCTTTAATTAATAATATATTTTTCACATATTCTCTAGCACCCAGTAACCCCTTGCGTATTAGTGGCTTTATTGCCTTGCTTCAGGTGAAATGATTAAAAATAATTAAGAGTTATTCATGCTTGGTGTTTGAGCCTCGTTAATTCCCAACTATATCAGGGAATATATACTTTAGCTAGATGTTAAGCAAGGGACTTTTCCTCAATGTATCATGTATAATGTGTGATCAGTTATCCCTCCCGTGAATAGGGATATGAAATGAAGATCGACCTGTACGGAAATCATCATCATCATCATCATCATCATCATCATCATCATCATCATCATCATCATCATCATCATCAGTCCTTTGACAGCTGCTCCATATCATAGCGGGGACCTAAGAACAGAGGAAACAAACAAGCTCCTCCAGGATGTCCTGTTGGTGGTGGCTCTCAAGAATTCCGGCATTGTCATGTCCGTCCACTCTTTGATGTTGTCTGACCAACTTTTGCGTCGCCTTCAACAGTGCCTTGCATGATGATCTTGCAGAGTCTGCCATACCGTGTGACGTGGCCAAACCATGACATCTTCTGACGATTAATAGTGACGAAGAGAGATTCCTGTCGGTTCACGAGATTTTGATCTTGCTCTGTACACAGTCATTGGTTTTGTGCTCCCAGTGGGAGATGCGGAGAAGATTTCTCACGCATTTGTTCCCGAACGCTTGGATAATATTTCCTGCATCAACTAGGAGTGCCCAGTCTCACACACATAGAGAAGAATGGATACGTCCAGCGTTTTGTAGAGCTTGAATTTGGTATGGAAGTTGACGTTGCTCTTTCATATCCTTGCCAGTCTGGCCATCACTTCTGTGGCTATGATGATCGGTGTGCGGATCTCTGCGTAGCAGGCTGCCGTCTTTTGACAGGGTGGCTCCAAAGTGTTTGAAGTTGGACACTTCCTCCAGTTGAAGTGAAGTCCATGGAAATGCTGGTAATGACGTTGCTTCTCAAAAGATTAATTGAAAAATGAGGTTAGGAAATAAATTTAGTATTTATCTACCTATTGGGAGATTTGTCTGTGGGGAAAATGACTTTAGTTGCCTTTTAATGCCAACAGTAGATGTTTATGTTTTGACAAAGTAAAGTTTCGAAAACTCTAACGACTTTCGTTTCTTCTTACGTCAAGTGTCGAAGTTTAGTTTTTTGCACAGGGTAAGATTCGAAAACACAATTTCATTTGTCTTTCTACTCTGGCAGTCAATGTTTAATTTTTGGCAAGAAAAAAAAAACGTTTCGAAAACTCTAACGGCTTTAATTGTCTACGCGTATCGACATCAGTGTTAGATATTAAATTTTTAGCAAAGGAAATATTTCGAAAGTTTTAATATCAGCGAGCCAAATTGAAAAGATTGTATTTCATATGTTAAATTTCCTTTTAATAAATCCATTATACTTACAAAGACCAATTTTATTTATGCGTAAATTCAATCGTTGCAAGCTATTAGCGTTCGTGTAAAGGTACAGATTTATTTCATTGTAATTCATTGAAAATAAGTTGTTAGGAAGTGCACAGCACTAGACATCTACTTACTTTTAGTACGTTTCTGAAATCTATCTATTTTTTTAATCATTTCACACTAAGCAAGGCAATAAAGCTACTAAGACACAAGTAATTAATACAGTGTGAGAATGGAAAACACTATTAAGGAAAGAGAGAGAGAGAGAAAGAGAAAGAGAAAGAGAGAGACTAATAAAAGAAATGAAGACAGTAGTTAACGGCTGGCATTGCATTTAAATCCTTGAAAATCAAAGTTGACTTGAAAGCAAGAAGCTGGAAGAGAGTTACAAAGCAAAAGGTGCAAGAGAAAAATCACGGTTAACATAGAACTTACGGTTACAACTAGATATTTTAACTGCAAAATGATGAGACCTTGCCGCTAATCTAGTACCCAACCCCAGTCTATTTCTTTCTTTCTATCTTTCTTTCTTTCTTTCTTTCTTTCTTTCTTTCTTTCTTTCTGTACTTTTGTTTTTTCACATCTATGAACTAAATGTTTGATATTTATCTACGATTTTCAATGTATTCCCTTTTCTTTTTATTGATTCATTCAAATTACCCAGTCCACCTTTCCAGATTTTTCAACTTTCATCTTCTCAACTACTGACTACTTTCTTTATTACAGTTTCATTCTCCAGAAATGTCTATTTTTCATCTTTTTTCCTTCATCCTAAACTTTGATGATCTCCTTTTGCTTTTTTATCAGTCTTTCTCTTTTCATATAATTAATTTCCATAAAATATGTTCCAATTTTCCCTTTTATCTTTCTATTTCTCTCACCTATAACGACCTCACATCTCTCTCTCTCTCTCTCTCTCTCTCTCTCTGTATTTCATTCTTTTTTCTATCGTCAGTTACTGGTTCGTGAAGGGAAAAAACTTTATATCTTCTTTTATGTTCCAATTTCCATTCGCTAGGCACGTTATTAAAAGGTAACACTCAAAATATTATCCTTATAATTCAATACAAAATCATATAAGACTATTCGGATGATTTTATATGTCATACGAAATGTCTAAAGAGGTTTTTTGTCGTATACAGATCAGGTAATATAAAATTTACACGTAAAAAGAATTGTCAAATATGGTGCCTGACAAATATTGCTGCAAATTGACTCTAGAAAGAATAATATAATGAGTCTAAATATCTAAAATGCAATAATTCTTGCAGGATTAGAATTCTGATAAGAAAAGACAACAGAACATTTCACCGCGATTCGATAATTTATGCTTTGCTTTTGTTCATATTTCAAGATGTTCTAAGATTCTATTTTTGATACTGAATAGCAGATAGCTTTAAATTTAACCGAAGAAAAGAAAGCAGATTTTCTTAAAAAGGCCATAGATGAACGAGGAAGAACTACGAGAAGGTTTTAAATGAATCCACAGAAGTAAATGGATTTTGCAGATGGAACAGCATGTTTTCAGGATAAGTACAATGAAAGAAGATAAATAGCAGATTATTGATGAACAGCATTTCCAAATCGCTAAGTAAGCAGAATGGTGCAGATCAAATATTTCCTCTCCAGTAATGTGAATTGAACTTATAACCACAGCAAGCGTAAATATTTTGAACGATATAGATAATATTCATTTTAAATAATGGATTTCTCATTATAAAAAGGCTTCTTTGAATTTGGTTATTTCAGAGTATCGTAGATAGTATTTCTGGTAGAATGTAACGTTATTGAAAAAAATTTAAATCGGCAAATTATATTTCATCATTAAATTTTTCGTCAGTTGAAGGAAGGAGAACGACACTCAAGCATTCTAGGACGAGAATCTTTTGTCTGAAATATTTGGCAAATGGCTAGGAAAATAATTTGATTTCAATTCCGTGGCACTCTAACGAAGGAACATTTTGAAAATATCCTCTTAGACTTGATTAATTAGAAAATATGATATTCTCAACAATATTTGACGCAGTTGGTTATAGAATTTGTAAGAATTAAAAGCCGAAGAACAAAAGTTCAGAAAAATCCTTTGTCCAGACAAAAATAAAATAGGATTAGTAATAGTCTAACGTTTGATTTTATATTGCAAAATGTCCGCTTTATTACGAGGGCTTACAGTCATATTACTTGAAACACTGGTTCCCGTACGATCATCGAAGTTAAGCAATGTTGAGCCTGTTACTTGCTAACACAGGTGACCGCTTGGAAATACCAGGTGCTGTAACCTTGGATGTGCAGGTGGTGTAATGGATAATGGCTTGGCGTTGTTAATCGGAGAGCCGAGTTCCAATGCTATTTGCGTTAGTTATATTAACTTACGCGAAAATACCCTTGGGAAATGTGTGGATCCACTTCTTCTCCTCCCAGCTATGAGTTAATTAGTTAAGACGTATCACTAAATCATTATTATCTTAAAAATAAATTCTTACAATCTAATAATATTTTCTAGCTTCAAATAACCGGCAAATGGTTGATAAGCTATAGAAAACGATGAACTCAATCAAAACATTTATCACGAGGAATACTTTTGATTGTAGGGGTAGCGCTGACAGCAATAATATATATTGCTTGTATCTTATTTCTGATGACATTTCTCAGTTCTTGAAGTATGAAGATAAAAATACGAAATATCGTTGGTACAACTTTATACTATTAACTATTTCAATTCAATAATTACGTTTTTCTCACATATTTGTAATTATGCAAAATTGAATTCTCGAAATTATATTTTACGAAATTCGGATCATACTTTGGAAGATGGTCTGCAAGTGGTAGCAGTGGTCAGAATAAGTTTTATTATAATAATGCCTGTGAAAAATTGATTGATATATTCACTGTAACTATTTATATATGTATGTAGATATATGCGTTTGTTCTTGCACCCCACACACAACACCTCCACACACAACCCCCCACACGCATATATATATATATATATATATATATATATATATATATATATATATATATATATATATATATAGTGCTGTTCGATAAAAGTGACTCACGTGATTTTTTTTACTAAATGTTCTCTTCTCCGATGAAACGAAAATTGAGCTAAATTCAAAGGATAAGCGATCTAAAATCCGAAGAAGAAGCTTTGAAAGCTCTTGGAATTTAGCAGTAAGTACTGTCAAGCATCCGTTCAGTATAATGTTCTGGGGATGCTTTTCTTTCCATGGAACTGGTTTCTTAAAACCTATTGAAAAGACCCTCAGGACCGAGCAGTACAAGAGAATTTTAGTGTCTTGTCTGCTCCCTTCTGCTGAAAGGGTGCAAATAGACCACACCAAGCTCATTTTTATGCAGGATAATGCTCCCTGTCACAAATCAAAATTGATGAATGAATACTTTGATGTGAAGCAGGTGAGTGTTATGACATGGCCACCCCAATCTCTTGACCTCAACCCCATAGAAAACTTATGGAGCATTATAAAATACAAGCTCTCGAGAAAGCAGTTGAGCAACAAAGAGGATTTGATTGTGAATTTCATATCCGAATGGAATTCAATGCTTGGAGATGAGATTTGCCAGAACCTAATCAAGTCAATGCCAAAAAGTGTTGAAAAGGTTATTCAAAATAAAGGAGGACCCATAGATTATTAAATATTTTGAACTATATTACCTATTATAAATAAATTATACCTCTATTATTCTTTATTTAAAGCTGTTCGGTTATGTTACTATTGATTACTAGTTGCAGGAAATAAGTGAGTCAGTTTTTTTGCATAGAGTTTTTCCCTAAATCTCATTTATATAAAAAATTATAATTATGTATAGAATACCTTAGGGTGAGTAAACTTTTTTAGTAGGTGGTCGGGAAGGGGTCTTTATATTAGTAAGATTAAAAATTAATTAAAATTAATAGGCGAAAAAAATGTTAAGTAAAAAAATCAGGTGGGTCACTTTTATCGAACAGCACTGTATATATATTTTGTGCATATTACAGTGGTAAAATTCCTTCTGTGTGACTACCATTGCATGGACTTTAACGAAGGCATTAAACAAGAAACTTGATGGGGCTTATAAGAAGATACTAGCAGCGGGGTAAACTGTCAGTTGGCAGCAAATATATGACTGACCAAATGTTCTGTGGTGACTTGCCAAAGCTGACGGCTACAATTGCTGAGAGGGAACAATGGCTGGAAAAGCAAGATTGAAATAATTTACAAAGTTTCACTTTGGGAATCTACGCATAGGAAACGATCTTGCCGGAAACTAGCACGTTCCTTTATCGAACAATTGATTGAAGATATGAAATTATTAAAGGACCAACTGTAAATGTATGGAGAAGACTTTTCATTGGTGTCTGACTGTGGCGCGTTTGATCATCATCATCATCATCATCATCATCATCATCATCATCATCATCATCATCATCATCATCATCATCATCATCATCTCCATGATCATAATCATCACTCCACCACCACCACCACCATCGTCGTCGTCGTCGTCATCATCATCATCATCATCATCATCATCATCATCATCATCATCATCATCATCATCATCACCACCACCACCACCACCACCACCATCATCACCACCACCACCACCACCATCATCATCATCATCATCATCATCACCACCACCACCACTACCACCACCACCACCACCACCACCATCATCATCATCATCATCATCATCATCAGCATCATCATCATCATCATCATCATCATCTTATAATCTCGTGCAAAGCCAAATGGGAGAAAGAATATTGTATTGTGATAATCATTGAGGTGTGTAATTACTGTTGAGAGATGAACGTGTCGTAAAATACAATATTGTTATGTTTTATGATATTTTGAACTATTTTACCTTAATTTCGATAGTCCTTGGTATGACATTAAGCTACATCCGGCAGCAAGGCCTCTAATGGAGAGATTGGATGTTTTGAAGAGCTTGGGACCACCTCTTAATTGCTGTTGTTCCCAGGTTCACCCTGACCCGGGGTGGTAGCAACGGCTAGGGTCCCAGCTATGGGCAAATAGTGAACCCCCAAATAAAAACAAGACACTATGAAAGTAAAAAATACATTTTTTAGTAAAAATATCAGCAATATATTTTATAATAAAAAATTACCAACATTATTAATTTATAGTAAAATTACCAACATTATTAATTTATAGTAAAATTACCAACATTATTAATTTATAGTAAAATTACCAACAATACATTTTATCGGTAGCTGAAGGCATACAATTGCGTTCAAAATATATTCAATTGAATCCATAAAATTGTGTTCAAAATATGTAGATTTCGGCATTAAATAATGATCTGATATGCCGCTAAACAAAATCAATGAAACCAAACTTGATTTCGAATGAAGTATTTACATATAGTACAATGGTAGAAATGAATAAACAATAGTTCAGGCATATAATTCATATGATTGACATTTCCACTTTAGAAAAGAATATAACTGAAGTAAAATTTTTCTTGGAAAAAATTGAGAGTTCATAGAAATGGGGTAAAAAATAATCCGTTTTCAAATAGTTCCAGTTGCAGGATTCTTTATAGGCGTTTTGCACCGAAACATATTTATTTATAAAATAACATCAACAAAAGATTTGATTCAAATAAAAAAAAAATAAACTCAATCAATATATATCTGGAATACATCGTTTTTTTTAGACAAATAGTCTTTTTAATTAAACGACTCAATATAGAGTAGCAAATTAAATTAACTGTATCTATATTGAGGTTCGCGAATATATTATCCACTCGTCAGAAAGCTTCATATTAAATTTTTGATATCAAGTTCCTTAACAAATGGTCTATAACATATGCCCTAAATCTTTGAATAGAGTCAAATAAGTTGAAGAATTTATTTTCTTTGTGTCTATTTATAAAATATAAAGTTCACGCGTCAAAGTGTATATGTATTGTTAGGTGCAGTTGTGTGTATTTAATATTCCTGTGATTCTATATGATTCTATAATAACATACAAATCTATCTATCTATCTATCTATCTATCTATCTATCTATCTATCTATCTATCTATCTGATAAAAAATATAGTTTTAAGTTATGCTATATTTACGATTTTATTGATATCAGGGATAGAGCTTATGTAAATATAAAAGTGGACATTGAAGTAAACACCAAGCAGCAACAGTCTGTTTCATGCTTAAACGCGATTTTCAGGCTATATATATATATATATATATATATATATATATATATATATATATATACATACAACATTAACATTTTCTACAAAAATCAAATGCATAGTAACTATAAGCAAGACGAATCTTAGAAGCATAAATACACAAAAAATTAAAAACGCTAACCTCAGCGTAAAAAATAATAATTCGCCTGCAAGATCTACATTACAGAGGAACAATATTATTTACTAATTTACATGTCCCTGAAGGAGCTGTGTCCCTGAACAATGGAGACCTACCAAAATTTACCTATAACAGAAACGTTGATAATATAAATATAATAGCGTCATCTGCATGTAAAAAAAGGCAAAAAATAATGGAAGCATTATTAATAAAAAAGAAAAATCCAACACTCATTAATATCAACTATGAACACAATGTGCTGACCGTGTTTGAAAAATAAAACATTCCTATAACTCTAGAAACATGCACAAAACAATCCATATATTCAGTTAAAAATAATATAAAATTCATCCTTGATAATGTCTAAAAGTATAGCCGAAAGCACTTGGAAAACATTCGGACAATTTTCATATAATTGATGTCATGAAAAGAAAAATATACGAAAACACGAGAAATTAAATAAAAAATTCAACCATTGTCAGTCGTTTTCAACGAAACGTGCATAAAATAATGATTGTTGCTCAAATACACAATATATATATATATATATATATATATATATATATATATATATATATATATATATATATATATATATATATATATATAGAGAGAGAGAGAGAGAGAGAGAGAGAGAGAGAGAGATAGATAGATAGATAGATAGATAGATAGATGGGATAATGATATATAAATTTTTATGTAATTTTTTATATATCAAGAACAGTGTTGAAAAAAAGATTTATGACAATTTGGAAAAAGCTTTTGTGACGCGTTTCATCCTTTAGGACTTCATGGGTCTGCGTTTGTTGACGTTGTTATAGCTACACATGCGCCCGAACAAGAGACGCTGGTAGTTTCAACATTTTTTAAATAATTATTTTTTGCAATTTAGCTAAATTTATCTATATTTTTTTTCTTTTATTTTCTATCATCTTTGTTATTAAATATTCCACATTGTGATAACAGAAAATCTAAGAATGGTAAACGTTGTAAGAACCTGGACCTAAATTTACTGTGGATTGAAGCACGTTCTAGACATTTTCGCCTTAGTGAATTATTTTGTCTTTTTATTAGAGTAGCATTCATTATGTTAAAATTGTGGTAGATTTCATTACGTTCGTGTGACTTTTTACAATGGTTCTTTTGTGTCCATCTAGTCTGAAGTTGCTTCAAAATATTCTTCCTTCAAGTTGTGGCTCATTGTTTTGTTTTGTTTTATTTTGATTAAGACTATTATTGTTTTGGATGTAGCTGTGGCAAATTTTACGTTGAGTTTAGGTGAATTCTTTTCCATTGTCGTGTGATAGAGTTAGTGGCTAGAATAATATATATTTTTGATTCATTGGGTTTGTCAGGAGTGACAGCTTTTCAATTTTGGAATATTTTATGACATTTTTGTTTCGCATTGAATATGAAAGTGCGATGGAGAAATTGTCGTCTAAATTACACAAACCGGAAAATAACACTGACATGCCATTTTAACAGATAATTTACTAAGATTACACAAAAATGTCTTGAAATAATAAAGAGTAAATTTATTCAATAAAATTGCCATTGGCTTCAATCACGGCCTCCAGACGACTTCGGAATCTTTTACATCTCTCTGGGGGGGTCTCCTTGTTTAAGTTGGTTAATGCTGCCATAGTCCTTGCCTTCAGTTCGTCTTTGCTGTTACTAGGAGTTTTGTGGGTCTAACGCTCAACTGTGCCCCACACATAAGAATCAAAGGGGTTGCAGTCTGGTCAGTTAGGTGGTCAGATTTAATAGGTGATGTGGTCGTAGAAATTGGCTGACAGCCATGACTAGGTTCTCCTGCTTGTGTAGAATTGTGCACAGTCTTGTTGTCAAACATAGGTACTTCCAGTAGCCACCTTCTTGATCCAGGTCAGCAATACCTACTCAAGTTTGAGGCCCTCGCCATCAAATTTGGGAGTTTTTTCTGTTTAGAACGATCAGAGTGAGTTTTCCCAGCTGCTGTACCTTCTAAATCGCCATTAGACTTATCTAACACATTCCGAATCCTCTGCACTATCCTCAGATTGATACCCAAACGCTGAAAAGTTCCTATTGGAGGTAGCAGTACCGTATGCCGTTTCCAAAATTCTGGCGGAGTGAATTTTTCTCACAGATGGTGCCCGACTGACTCTGCTATTCTGTGGTGTCGACAAAATCTAAAACAAACACCGCACATGCACGAAATTAAAAATATAAAATGGCGACAACAATTTGCCCACGCATCCTGTAGTTAGGCTACTGAAGGATCTTGAAAGTATTCGTGTAAATATTGTGTGCTGCATATATACATATATATATATATATATATATATATATATATATATATATATATATATATATAATAAAATGAAATAAAATAAAAGAACAAATAGGAAACGTATATCAATCTAATATGTTTAACTTTTATTAAGCTTTGTCAGACATTGAGAAAAAACAGACAAAAAGACAGTAAATACTGGTATTTTCAGTTATGTTTGGGTCAGTTCTCATTGCTCAGAAACGTGTCACGTGTATTAAAACCGTGGATAATTCAATGAGTATGTAGGTTTGTGAAAATTCTTGTATGTCTAAGTGAGCAACGGATGGTAATATGTATTTGTTTGTTTTGTGTGTGTGTCTGTCTAGTTGGGGTTTTAATCTTCACATTTGAGCGATGAAACCTCGCAGCTGGGAGTTGCAGGCTTCTAATTTATGGCTCACATCTTTAAGACTGTATTTGTATTAAATAAATATTATTGTCTTTAAGACAGTATTTGTATTAGATAAATATGTTAGATTCTTTAAGAATGGATTCAAAGAAAGGTAGCGATGTAATGTAATGTTTTATGCGTGTGTTTTTGTTGGTAATAATGTTATTAAGTTTTCAATGTTTTTCTTCTTCAAGAATTATGTTCTTTCTTTTTAATTAGGGTGGCATTAGTGAAATCAAAGTTATGTCCAGCATAATTTCGATGCAAAACGAGAGAGATCATTTTTCTCAACGTAAGTCTCCCTTGTGTTCGTAGATGCCGGCTTTCAGATCACGTAATGTCTCCTCCACATAAATATTTTTGCATTGTAAACAATTTATTTGATAAATCCCGGCATTTGAATCGGTGTTGGGTCTATTTTCTTTCCTAAAATCTCCGATTATCTTGGATTAAAAATTTGATATTTTTACACTAATAACTCCTAGTTTTTCAGTTTTACGAGAGGAAAAAATGAACTATAAAAGGAAGCGTGTTAAGGTGTTCATTAAGGTACCGATAAAGTCGAATAAAACAAAAATAAAACACAAAACACCAGAAAGTATGCAATTAACAGTCTTAATATTACGGGTATGCGTATGTGACGTAAACTTAAAATCATGGACGAGCATAACGTAAGGTGTAAATATTTTTTGCATGACAAAATTCCAACTTTGGATTCCAAAGTAACTGACTGCAGAAAACAAATCCTGTGTATGAGCACTTCTAGATGGTGACATACTGGAATACATGATTACAGATGACGAGATCTGGGTGCAACACGTTACCCCAGAGACAAAGCTTGATTCCATAAGAATTTATCGTTACCGACCACCACACAAAGTTCAGCAGTCAGTTAAGAAAGTGATAGCAGTTGTGAAATGCAAATGCTGTTTATACCGCATGTCCAGACAATTAATGCAATCAGATATTAGGAAACACAGGATAAACTGAAGGAAACTGTTCGTGGAAAAAAAAAGACCAGGACGTTTGTGCAAAGCTGGTCATCTCGCCAGTCATAACAACGTCGCCCCACAATCAACCTGACAAAAGAGTGAATACATATGGTTATTACGTTTTTTTTTAAAATCTCATACAGGGTATTGGCCCCTCAAATGATATTCATTGAGGAAATGGTCATCTCAGATACTATTGTTGCAGGTGTGCAAACATGGCTCATGTCGCATGATGCTACCTGCATCGAGTAGAGAATGCATTCATACACCGATGGCAATAGCACATACGTGGAAACGTAGCATAGTAGTACTAGTAACATAGGCACAATGTTTTATTTGTATAATATTAAACATGTTGGATTAGTAACTGTTTGTACCTTGTTTTTCGATCTTCCTTTGTATATTTCTTGATTATGCTATATTTTCCGCCAATTTCACGGAACATTTATTCAAGTACAAATAAAGCGTGCAAATCATGGCGATTACTAATTATCGCAAAATACAGGGGAAGCATAATATGTTTAGATTATCTCGCTCTCGAGTAAACATTAAAGAAAAACAAAATTAACAAGAGCTGAGAGGACTGAACAATTGAAATTATTATTGCCATTCGTCTCGAACATGGTTATTCATTATTTAGATGAATGAAAAAAGATTTACTTCGAATCTGTATTGCATTAATGAAACGGTTATTTTAATTCAGTCTCAGTAGTGACAAAAGAGTATTTTAAGATCGAATTAATGATGTTGGGCTAATACTGAAAACGAAAAATATATAGACTAGCATGAGCTTGAATGCTAAGTGAAAAGATAGCAACAGGCAGGTGCATGAGAAAAATAAACACACTATTTTAATGGTGATATACAAAATTGCCCATGAACGTTGAGTGCATGCGCGTCCAGGACTTTTTACTTACAGTTAGAAGAAATAGGCATGTTCTATTTTTATTTTGTTAAGCAATTACAAATAACATATATGCAGTAGAATACAATATTGATAAATTTATAGCCACATCAGAATCAATATAAACGATGCATCTCCTCCCATATATATATATATATATATATATATATATATATATATATATATATAAAAGAAAGAACAGTCAGATTCACAGTCCAGAGTTCTTTAGCATTTAATTCTAAAAAAAAGTGCTCGAAACCCAGTAGACCATAATATTATAATTATTATTTAAAAATATGTATTCATCACGACACAGAAATGACTATGTTTCGAAACCAAAACCTAAATCTTAAATTAAACTTAAAGTTCAGTTTCATTTTCAAGCGGTACTGAATAACTTTCGAAAAAATTGATTGACTCTATTTATAAGCTAAATAGTATGATATAGTTTAAGTTGGTGGAGGAATGAGGATTCAAATTTTTTATAAAAATGTTGTGTTTTTTTTTTTTCACGTATCAAAATACAAGTATAATTTTAGGTGGCAAAGTGAAAATTGCTTATGGCAAAAACAGTCGTATACTGTAAGTTGTTATAGTCAGTTTGGACTTGTTGGATGGAAGGTACTAGTATAGGAATTTAACCACGGCTTACGCTATACTTGCCGTGAAGTATAGATTTGAAATGGGGCAAATACCTAGTGCCTCGACTACATGAATTTCAGCGTTCTACTAGATTGACATCTAGGTCTCATCGTTTTACTGTTGAACTACATAAATGCAACCACTTCTATTTTAACATTTTACTTTCTCGTACTTCAGTGCATTGATAACAGAAAGATATTATGTTAATAGAAGATTCGTGACTGATGGGAGAGCGGAAAGATATAATAAGGAAGATATAATAAGATATAATAATAGTCAGAATTTAATTAGACCAGGAAACAGTAGTGTTAAAAAGTGCTCAATACACATATAAAAAGATAAAAATTTAACATTTAGAGCTTTTAAGTATTGAAAATGAGGAAATAAAGTCGTTTCCGCTGCCTTGGTTTCAACCTTTCGAAATCTTCAGGCGATTTCGATCAATTCCGAAGTTCCATGAAGATACTGAAAGGTTGAAAACCAAGGCCGCGGAATCGGCTGATTTCCTCATTATATATATATATATATATATATATATATATATATATATATATATATATATATATATATATATGTATGTATATATAATTTTTTTTTAGTTGGATTGATGCGAATTTGTGACCATCGGATTCATGATCTCTGCGATCATCAGAAAAACTGATTAATTTTAAAATTTTGGATTTATTTATGGTTGCGTATATCGGGTTTTATGGTAGCGGGAGGGAAAATTGTCTCCAGAACGCCGCTCATACGTACGCAGACATACATGTATACACATTCCCGCATTGCAGCTCACGCAAACATATTGTGTGGGACTGGGCGTATATACGCATCCATGTATCACACTGCAATCCAACGCACAAGTAGAATAATCCTACTTGTGCGTTGGATTTCACTGTGACCTGGTTTTCTGTTTTGGCCAGAGCACACTCAGTATTCCATCTTAGGGTGTTGGAGACGCTGTACATCAGGTCCAGGCGACCGTCTCTTTGCAAACAAAGGGACTGTTTGCTTGGGGTTGCTGTGCTGTGTCTCTAACATCTTTGGTGGTATTACTTTTATTATATATATACACTTTTTTTTTCTTCCCCGCCCATTTATTCATGTCATCCATTACAGACATTTTCTTCTTCATAATTTCTATTCCCCGTTAACAGTTCTGATGAGAGGGGACGAAACCGGTTGACTGGTATTTTTATTTTAAATCTATCATGGCCTTTAATAAAAAATTTGTTTTTTATGCCTTAAGATATATATATATATATATATATATATATATATATATATATATATATATATATATATATATATATATTACCGCATGTTCGGAGCTGTCAGAGCACGAAATGAGTAAGGGTGGAGGTTTGCTTTGCGTCTGCGGTATCAATTGAAGAGTCAGGATTTTTTCGCGGAAGTTGCTAAAGTTTGTGGCAGAAATGTCCTTTTATTCTTAACTTGTACTGTTAGTTACAAAACAAGAAATAAAAATTGATTAATTGTTTGTCTTTGATACGAATACAATTTAACTCGTACTACAGATTTGATAGAATTTTAAGTAATTTTGCAGAATCGATATGAAATCAATTACTTTTTTCCGGACAAAAGAGGCATTTGAAAAGACTAATGCCACTGGGAAATGACATGTTATTGGTGAGTAAAAGTAGTCACGAATAACAAATCAACGCTTTCAAATCCTTATCCGCTCAAATCTTGAAAATTACAAGAGAAAACAAGATTCCGATGAACAATAACTGGTATTGAAAAAGGGAACTTAATTATAATGTAATAAATATTTTCATCAATTTTTATTTCGAAATTAATTTTCTGTTAATACATTTGTTGTTTGGAAAAGTATGGATTTGACAAAATTGAGTAAGGAATTTTGGGAGCGGTTTCTCTGTCGAAACATGCTTTGTTATATAAAAATTAAAAATGGTAGGTGTTTGGTTGGTGATTATGTATTTAAATTAAATATATAGTGTGAATCCTTCAGAAACAGATTTGAGAAAAATATCTATCATAAAGTCTACAATGATGTTAAAACTGCCAATTCTTTTTCATTAGATTCTCCAATTTTTATTGTTATTAAAGAGAACCCAAAGCTAAACTCTCCCATGATTTTCATTCTGTTAACGGTTTTGGTTTCATTGTATCCCTGTTTGTTCTTTAATTTCAAAATTTTAGATTTTGAATGAACTACTAATGCCATGTCGTATAGAATTCCTCGTGTTTCCTGAAATCGATATAATGTGTTTTTACTTTCTATTTTTAGTTTAATTTTCCTATTCTTTTCTCTTAATACCTTTACAGCAGTTTCTGTCATAATTGTATTTTCTTCTACCTTGCTGAAAAATGATTTGAGACAATCTATACTGTTGAAAATTTTTCCCTTTCTTCCACAAACCCTATCATCGTCATTTGTCGTATATATGACATTATGCCAGTTCATGATATTTTCAAAGTCAAAGTTCCAAGTTTGTCCGGTTTAAGAAGAATATAGAATATATTACTATGGATTACTATAGACACGCATTTATAGCGTTTATTATTTAGTGAGCTTTCTCATTCGCAGTACTCGGTGGTCTTCGCTGGACTCAAGACTTCCGCCAGAATTCTTACTGATCTTTGTAATTATGTCATTTTATATAGTTTCAGTTTTGCTTCTCTTTCCATGTTTTCTCTCTTTTTATAGAGTGTTTGCTTCTCGTTCCGAAAACCTATCTTCATATTTGACATATGATTCCATTTTTTCGGCAAAGATCCAGATATTTTCACAGCTTTTCACTCTCTTTTAGTTTCCGTATAAATATAGTTTGGTCAACGGTGTAGCCAGAGCCAGCAGTACATACGATATTTTTATATCTCGTATATGATGCAACCCTCTTAAAATTAGCTTCAAAATAAGATCTTCAAAAATCTGATGGTACGCAAATATATAAGCTACATGCATATATACAATTTGTCAATTTGTGTCCGAGTATGACCACTTTTATGATTTTATTGTTGCTTACGCTGATAACGTCTCTGGTGACCCACCAGTCCCGTGAATGATCTACATTTTCAACCACATATTGTTTTTTACCATTTTGTGTCATGGGGCTGTGAGTCGCTGACCTGCATAGATTACACGTGAAATTTCGCAAGATTATGTGGCCTCTCATCACCAGGCAGCTTCGATTCAATGCCAGATAATTGAAGACTGTTTGTGCTTCGAGCCGACTGACAAAAAGAGTTAGGCGAGGTCATTAATACCCCAATCATATCATGTCCATATTATGTCCTCCGCCACATAAAATCATGCGTATGTAGATGATGGCTGTAACTCGATCTCGAGCAATTCTATCACTTGATTTGATCCTCAAATATGGACAGCGTGGACGTAGCTTTTTTATATCTTGCTACGGTCTTACATTCTCATGAGCATATGTGATAATGTTGGATGACTCTTTCAGTAGGTTTTATAGTAATATTTTGCTGAAATATGAAGTTTTAGCCCACTAATTGAGGCACATTATTTTATATACTCACTGCAAATAAAAATGATGCATAACATGTAGGTGAATGATTTCTCCCTTTGATGATTTTTGAGATTTGCACTATTAAGGCAGAAGCGACCACGTTCATTAGACTAAAGTCTATCCCAACATTCTCAGGGAAAGACCCTTACAAACATGTGTTTTTTATGCTCAACACAAGTCTGTTAAAAAAATCTCGGGTGTTGATGTTAAAGCCCGAATCATATCCGGATGATATGACCTCTGCATATTCACATATACATACGCACATAAGTTTTGTGATTACGCCGGTCCATTCTTCTTTACCATATATATATATTTAAATAGTCTATTAATGTCATACATGTTATAACACCATACATTAATGTTAACATCATTGTCCATTCAAAAAATTTTCATATCAAAATTGTATATTTAAATTTGAATATTTTATAAAGTGTAATTTTATGATAATAATAATAATAATAATAATAATAATAATAATAATAATAATAATAATAATAATAATAATACAAAAGAAGAAGAAGAAAGTGCAAAACTTTTGGGAAGAATATTTGTAGCAGCCCAAAAGAATATAATCATAATGCAGAATTGCTCTAGCGAGAAAAAGAACGAATGAAGGATAAACCTCTACAAGAATGGAAAAAATATAAGCAAGAATAATGTTAGGCGGGTTCTAACGAAATCCCTAAAATGAAAAATGACCAGGAAATGACACCTACCTAATTTTGGGCTCTGTCATCTGTCATCAATCCATAAAACCCTTGCGAAAACTTTATCGATGATAATTAATAATCCCACTGAAGACCCAGAAAGGATAATTGAAGGCATTACATATCTCCTACCAATAACAGGGGGAGACAGATGATCCGAAAAATTATAGGCTAATAATATGTCTGACCACCACATACAAATTGATCACGTCTGTAATCTCTTCCCGGTGAAAACAGCATTCTTTCTTTGGAACAAAAGGGCTGTCGGAAAGGGTCATATGGTTGCAAAGATCAACTATTGATAAACAAAAGAATCCAGGAAAATTACACGAAAGTTAGCAATTTCAGCGCAGTATGGAGAGATTACAGTAAAGCCTTTGATCCTTAAGGGTTTGGAAATGTACAAAGTCTCCTCGGTGAAAGTAAATTTCCTTAAATATAGCACGAGACTGTGAAAAACTATCTTACACCAAAGGTACTACCACTTCCAACCATCTGAATATCCGACGCGGAATCTTTCAAGGAAACTCCCTGTCACCACTTCTGTTTTGTCTGTCCTTAATCCCCCCCTTTCGCATGAACTAAACAATAATAGCTATAAATACAAAGTAAACCAGAAAGTATTTAACCACCTTCTCTACGCCAGAAATCAAAGGAAATATAATAATAATAACAACAACAACAACATCAATTTTGTCCGTCTTAACGGTGTATGTTGCGACGTGAGGTGATATAGGTGTTGTGGATTGACATTCATGAATTACTTTTTGTGTGAATACCCTGCAACTATTTTGCGTCTATTTTGAAATATTCTCTGCAAACTGACATTCCAACCAAATCATATTCTTAGACGTAAGATGTCAAATGCACCGGCCTTTATTTCGAGTGGAGAATAAGTAAAAGAGATTCTGGTGATAATCTGGCACACTTTAGGCTATACACTTCAAAATATTCTCCATAGAATTCCTAAAAGTTCCCTTTTAGCCGCCACATCGATCTGCCAATAATATTCGTTTTTATTTTGTCTCAGTAACCAAAGGCTATCCGGAAATAAATTGACAGTTATTCTGCCAATCGAGATAAGGAAAGGTAACGCGGCCTGTAAAAGAACTGGTATCTGTGGATGTGGGTGATAGAGAAACCGTGTTAATTTATCTGAAATTTCTAACATATTGAGTTTTGTCAGTATTTCGGAAGTTTTCTAAAGAATTTAACCATATTTTCCGTGTATATATACATAAGCCTACTTCAGTGCAGGTATTTATATTTCGATAGTAATCTTACTCTCAAATATTGAATACTTTATCTTCGTGTTTTATTGGGTCTAAACTATTGATACCGTTATCATCAGAAAGATGAGAAAGTGAATTAGCTGCATTGGATCATTGAAAATAAAGTCATTCTGCTTTCAAAGTCCAAAGACTATCCTAAAATACGTTTATACTGTTTGCGTGTATATCTTGCATATTTATAAGTTTACCTTTGTCCTTGCTTTGAATGTTGCGGCCACGTCTTATCTGAGGCTTCTGCTATGTATTTAGAGATTCTTGATGAAATCCAAAGAAGATTTTGCAATGTTATTGGTTCTGACTTGGTATCTCGACCTTAGTCACTTCCCCCCCCCCCGCCGTAACGTATTAACTATAATTCTATGAAAACTACAGTATGAATGATAGATTTACCAAACATTTTAGGTTTCTAACTCTAACCCATTAATGTTCAGTGTCCCCAAAACATGACGCAGTTAGGCTTAATAGGTGAAATGGAATCGACGTGAAACAAAAGCTGAGATGTCACGGTTGGAAGAAGATGTGTAAAGGAAAAAAAGCAAATCTTTTTGACATGGCCAAGTTTGAGTGTCGTCAATAATTTGTTGGTTTCTTGTTTGACCTCGAAAAATATCTTTAATATCATGTATGAATTTAAATGCAATGTTTAAGCAGATCACCGTGGTTTAGGTTGCTTTAGAAACGATTATATCACCACAATATAATGACAGAGGTGTCAGAGTGGAATAGCGAATTGGCTTTATAATGTTAAAATAGCGAATTGGCTTTATAACATTAAAAACAACAAATATTAAAAATAAAATGAAAAGTTAAAATAATATTCCAATAAATTTTTTTATTATATAACGAGTAGATAACAATAAAGTAAAAACAATATTTACTAAACAGTAAGATTAACGAATACAATTCACAATGAATTCAAGCATGGGTTGTCACGAGAAGTTCGAAATGAAGGATATTTTGTGAAAAAGGACGTCTTAAATATTTAAAAATATTGTATTTTCCTTTAAGAGAATACATTATTATTATTATTATTATTATTATTATTATTATTATTATTATTATTATTATTATTATTATCATTATTATTATTTCCTTTGATTTCTGATGTGTACTCATTTCTTTCCGGGTCTCGCCCAGGGAGCTAAGATTAGAAATGACATCAAGACGTTTTCCACTGAAAAAAAAAATACATAGACAGAGCCCTTCGTAAGGTGTGGGCTGTACTCGTGAGAACAATTTTGTTTATTTCTTTAAGGCATGGGCTTCCAGGGATCACTTCAATTAGTCTACTGGAATCTTTTCCGACCAATCCGAGGGCTCCAACAACAACGGGGATTGTTGATTATTTGTGTATGTTATGTTTCCTGATTTGTATCTTGTAGAGCCGGGTCCAAACTATGGTCCTTAGACCCTATATGAGTATTATCATTTAAATGATAGCATTTTTCTTAGTATATGTGATGTTTCGAGTATGGCGACCTTATGGGCAACTTGTACGATGTTACCAGGAACACTATTAGTAAAAATGTCCATTCCTTTTCTCACGAGGCCCAGAGCTCCGATTACTATTGGTACAGTTTCATTCTTATACCCCACATCATGTTATTACACGGATATATTTTAATATATAGATACTAATGATACTTAAAGAAGAGATTATTATACGTATTTGTATTGTATGGCTTATAAAATAACAAGTGTATATAAATTACTAATAAATAAATAATCAAATGAATCACAAAAGACCATTCCGAAATAAACTATAAGTCATTATCACCACAATCACCACCACCATCGTCATCACCACTACCACCATTATTATTACTATTATTGTATTCCTCTTTGTTTTCTCTTTCTTCTTCCTATTATCAGTAATAAAAGTCTAATAACTGTTAAATGCTCTGCCCGAATCAGGTAAAAATCATTTGCACCCAAAATTAATAAAACTAGTAGGTACTGATTACATATTAGGTATATCAACAAATAATATAATTTAGTAACATATCTCTAATATTAAAATATTAATCTAAAATTTAATTTGTGGCTTTATACTAATCAATGCACATATATATGCATATATATATATAATTATATATATATATATGTATATATATATATATATATATATATATATATATATATATATATATATATAAGCACACATATATATAAATTATTAATATATATCTACACATATACATCGAATATTTTTTAAAGAAATATAAACCCTTTCATCATAGTTTTTTTTTAATCGTAACAACCGAGCAATGACCACACAAGAAGGTTTCATTGGTGAAATTCCTTTATTAAGAACAAACAAATAATTGCGAAAGACATACCGAAAAAAGTGAGGGTGGTAGCTCAGTATACCAGCGGATGATGCATACAATTGCAGCCATGTACACCTGGGCAACGCCAAGTATCTCGGCTAGTAGTCAATAGACCTACAAAACCAGCGGAAGTTTTGTCATGTTTTAGACTTGGGATGACAATAAAATTCGTATGCTAAAAAATTATTTGTTTTTTGAAGATGTTCTGAATGTGTATCCAGGAGTCTAATATATGGGAGAGAATTTTTAATGTATTTGTCCATTTCCACCTGAAAAGAAGCGATGAGTGGAAATCTTCACTGGAAATACATGAACAATGGTAGCGCATCTATATTACAGTTTCCGTTGGTCGATTTATGATAGATGTAAAAGGTTGAAATCAATCGTGTTACTTTTCTATTCAAACCGGTATCATCACCTTGGTTGCTAGACTCACAGAGTTTCAGGCATTATACTCTGCGGCAATCTTCATGTCTGTCATCACCATTACTTTTTCGAATTTCCACGGGTCTACATTGTTCTTATTTCAGTTGCCATGCCGAGGTGATATTTAATATCAGTTAATGCACTTTAGCATTATTCACGTTTGTACCGCTTGTCCATATATGATATTTCTCTACTGCCTGACAAAGAGAGTGTTACACATCTGCACTGCCTGACACAGAAAGTGTTACACATCAGCCAATAAACTTGGTATGCTTTATCAACGGTATAATTTATTAGACCGTCTCTTGTGTTCAAAGACCGAGCAGAAAATTTATAGATATAGAAACAGACGATTCTTTATTTCGAGTTTGTTATATGTTCTGGGAGAATAACTGAGATAATGTCATATTTAAATATTAGTGATAAAAGCATTTCGCTGGCGACTGTTTTGATCTTATTTTATGCGCTATGGCACTTCAGGGCGTGGCCGTTCATGGCTCTCCCAAGCCTCCTATCTTCTGTAATCTGTCCACTTACATTTGTCCCATTCCCTGTTTTACCATCCATTTACACAGCCTGTAGATGATCATGGCTCTCCATAACTTCCTGTTATTCGTAGTTCTAAGTATTATTTGTCTCTTTACTATCCTTCCCAGTTCCTGTTCTGCTATCCATTTACGCAAGCTCGTTAGATTACTCAGTTTTCCTTTGCCCTACTTGACTTCGTTGTCCTGTGCGTATCAAATTATCCAAGCCCTCTTTCCTCATTATGTGTCCGCGAAATTTCAAATAGCTCTTTCTGATAGTAAGTAAAAGTGTCGTTTTTAATCTTATTTCCATTAAAATCACCTCTTCCCTAGCGTGTTCCTTCCATGACATTCTCAGCTTGCTTCTTGATATGGTCCAATATCCTCGTCCCACTGTTATGGTCCAATATCCTCGTCCCACTGTTATGGTCCAAGGTTAGGACCAAGGAAGAACAACACGAACACAAGAGTAGAAATAACAAAGATATATTACAACAGAATAATAATACAAGAAGTTGAAAGGTGTTAGTATGACTGTCAGTTTGGTTTGGAGTGAACTATTGGCTCGACTCGTTCCCCTCTCGACTCGTTCTACGTCTCTCTTGAGAGGCGCAGTATTTATAGTGTCAGGAAGAGTTCATTATGTCGTTATAGGTAATGTCCCATAGCACCCCCTCCCAAAGCTTTGACCTCGTAGGGGTCTTTAATAATTTTTCCTCTTCGGATTAATCATCAAAGTCTCTGTAAATTTTCTTTTTCTGCTCGATTTCCGTGGTTCTGACATTGCTTGAGGACTTTGCATATCAAATGTGTCAAATATTGTGTCCATTACTTCCTCCTCTTCCTGAGGTAGACCGTTAGAATCCTCCAACAGCCTCTTTCTGATCTGATTTAAGTGCCTCATATGCGAGAACTTCGGACCCTGAATTATGTAAATCATGTTCCCGATTCGTTTCTCTATTTTACCTGGCTCCCAATAGGATGTATTGTTTTTGTACATTTAAAAAAAAATTCTCTCCTGGGTTAAATTTTCTTTTTGGTACGAACGAAGTTGGTGATTGCTTTGTCTGTTTTGGTAGTAATTTGTCGAATACCGATCTAATTTTTCAGGAGAACATCACTTCCGCAGGTGATAATGCCGATGTCTCGAAAACCATCTGCATGCCCGATTTTGTTTAATGGAAGATGCTCCAATTTAAAGTTATAGTTCAATAAAATTTTACCCCATCTTAGCAATCTATTAGCAGTATAGACAGGTAAACCTTTCTTTGATCCAAATATTGTCAATAGCGGCTTGTGGTCCGTCTGTAAGGTGACAAATCTACCGTAAATAATTCTGTGAAATCTCGTAACCGCAAAAATAATCCCCAGCCCTTCTTTTTCGATTTGCGAGTAATTTTGTTCGGCCGGTAGCGATTTTCTTGACGCAGGCGCGATGGGTTTTAGTGTCCCATCGGGCATTTTATGAAGTATACATGCCGCAACACCATAGGCACTCGCGTCACTCACGACTATTATTTCCAATTTTGGCTCATAATGCGCTAAAAATAAATCTGCTGTTAGAGTCTTAATGATTTTGTCGAACGTTTTCTGACATTCATCTGACCATTCCCAAATTTTTCCCTCTTCAACAGTTCGTTTAGGGGTGCGCGTAATCTGTGCATGTTAGGAATAAATTCTTGATAATAATTTACTAAGCCCAAGAAGCTTTGTAATTCGGCTAAATATTTTGGAGCCGGCATTTTTTTTTATTGCCGTGGTCCTTTCTGAGTCTTGTCTTCTTTCTTCGTCAATAATATGGCCCAGATATTTTATCTCCTTCATAAAGAAGTCACATTTATTTTCCTTTACCTTAAAACCGTAATTTTGTATTTGCTTGAAAACCCCTTGAACGTGTTCCCACTGTTGTTTACTATTTTTGCTATTCATCAGGATGTCATCAAGGTATGCGATCGTGAAATCCAGTCCGCCTAGCGTAGTGTCCATTATTTGCTGAAATATAGCCGGCGCGACTTGGATCCCGAATGGTAAACTCTGGAACTTATATAATCCTTTATATGTGTTTATGCACAACAACCTCGAGCTTTCCTCATCTACTGCTACTTGTAGGTATGGTTCGCTCAAGTCTATCTTTGAGAAAAATTATCCTCCGTTCAATTTTGTGAAAACTTCCTCTGGTCTAGGGAGAGGATAGTGATAATCCTTAATCGCTGCATTCAATCCCGTCGAGAAATCAGCACATACTCGTATCTCATCCGATTTCTTTTTCACGTAAACCGTATGTCCGGCCCATTGACTATATTCCACCTTTGTCAATATACCGGTTTTCTCGAGTCTATCCAACTCTTGGTGTATTTTTTCTAATGATGCGAAAGGTACATTTCTTTTCTTCTTGAAAATGGGTTGTACATTTTCTTTTAGTTCGATTTTTGCCGCCATTTTTTTACACCACCCGAGGCCGGCTGAAAATACTTCAGGGAAACTTTCCTTTAATTTCTCCTTTAATTTTTCTGCCTCGGTCGATAAACTTTTCACTTTTTGGCAGAACGTATTTATCGGTAAATCCCAGAGGTCAAATTTCTGCATCCAGTCAGTTCCAAATAAATTTTCCGTATTGTTTTAGAACATACATTTTTAATTTTTTGGTCATTCCGTTGAATGTCACATTTGTGATAACTTCTCCCTTAAATTTGATTTTTCTTCCAGTTACCGACCTGGCTATTTTATCGGTTCTCAACATGGTCGGTTTGTTTAATTTCTTCCACGTCTGTAAGTTAATAATGGTTAAATCTGATCCGGAATCCAATTGTAGTCTGATTTTTTTGTTTAACATTTCTACTTGTACGTATTTTTGATTTTCGTATATTTATCTCGTCCGCTTGCTCAGTTCTAATGACTCTTACTTGACTTCTGGTTTCTTTCTTTGTCCTAAAATGCGAACTTTTATGTCCCAATTTATTGCACGACAGACAAATCTTAAAGTGGTATGGACAATCTTTGTATCAATGCAAAGTTCTACAGCGATAGCATGGACTGGGTGGTAGTTTCTTCTGAGATTTCATTTGACTTTTTGTAGCAGAATAATTTGTTTGGCTTGTTTTTGAGGAGGGAAAAACGTGTTTGTCGTTTTACTTTTCGTATGTGAGCGTCGCCAGACTCTTCGATATCTTTCGAGTCCTTTTTTACGCTTATACATCTCTGACAGTCCTCAGCCAATTTTTGTAGCGTCAATTCTGGTTCACTCTCAAGTTTTGTTAGAATTCTCCGTCTGATCTCCGCATCTTTAGTCGAAACCAGGCCTTGGACGAATATCAAACGTTTAAAATTGTCAGGACTGAGTTCAGATAACTTAAAGTCATCGCAGTGTTTGTTTACTATGGAAGCGAATGTTATATAGTCTTCGCTATCCTTTATTGTAAAATTTAAACATTTCCACCTTTTGTGGAATAGTGAAGTGTTCGCATTAAATAATTCCGTTAGAATGTCTCCTCCATTTGTGAAGAAATCTTCTAGCAAAATGTCCTGTTTTTTAATACTTTTAGTTTTTGGTAGGCATCCACTGTGGCTTTAGATTTTTGTGTCACGCTTTCCATCTTTTGTTAAAACACTTCCTAGATGGCTTTTCTTAATGACCATCCCGTCTCTACTAGAAACCCGACTGTTGTTCACAGGGGCAATCTGAAAGCTGTGCCAGTAATCAAATTATGTCTGAGCAGATTCATTAAAAAATGATAATCCTTTATCTCACTCAACACTTGTTATTAATCGTCATCGTTAATCCTATGGTTATTTATTTAATTAATCCAACTGCATTTTTTTAATTATAATATTTTCTATTCTTAAAGTGAATTCAAAAAATAAATACGTCTAATTCAGATTTTAAAACTGAATATTTTTAAACGCATTCAATTATTTACTTAGCATCACTGGTCAAATGCTCTGGCGAGCGTATATGGCTTGATTTTGTTAAAATAAACGAAATGACATATTTAGAGAAATACTAACCAGATGAGAAACACAAGTTAAAACAAAATGTAATTTGCCTGAAAGTGGTTCACTCAATTAATTTTAAAAATCGTTCGCGTGGAATTCTTCGGTGGATGCAAATAAACAACAGTTCATAGATGGACTTTTGTGATTGTTTTGAAAGTGAACGTGTCTGACCGCAAAGAAATTTTCCTGGTAAACTGCAGACGAATCGTTGCTTAATGATATGATACAATTGTAGTCATATGTAATTAAAGAGAATAACAAGCTTTTTAAATGTGTTGTGGTAGCTTCTGCCAATGTTTGTTTCAGATGTAATTCTGGGAGAAGAGTCAATATAAAGATAGAAAAATACGAGATGAAGACCGGGAAGCAAATGGTAAGAACATGAAGAAATAGCATCAATAATAAGAATATTAATGAAGATTAATAAGGATGTCTTTGAAACTTAGTTTTTATGTGGATTTATTTTTGGATGAGCACTTTTAAATATGGAAAACTTTTTCTTCTCAATACAGTTTTTCCTCACAAGTAGGTTGACATTAAAGTGATTTATTAATACAAGCAAGAGAACACTTCTATAATAAATATTTCTATAATTTACATTAAAGATTTTTATTTATACAAGCAGGAGAACAATTTCTATAACTGACATTTCTCCTGCTTGTGTGGCATGGTGCACAATACTGTTGCCAGACATAGAGTCTTCCAACAGCCAACCTTTTGACAAAAGGCAGTACTACCTCCTCAATGCACTTGATGTAGGCATCTGTGTTCAACAAATTCTGGAGTTCTTTCTCATCAGAACAATCAGAGTGAGTTTTTCGAGCTGCCGTACATTCGTAATCACCATTAGACTCATCCAACTCTTACCGAATTCTTTGCACTGTCCTCAGATTGATATCCAAACACGCTGAAATGCGCGAAAGCCAAGCAGTACAGCATGCCGTTTCCAAATTTATGGCGGAGTGAATTGTGTCATGGTGCTCTTTTTCTCACAGACGGTGCCCAACTGAACCTACTATACTGAACAGTGGGCAAAATCAAAATCAGACAGCGTGCATGCGCGAAATTAAAAATATAAATTGGCAACAACATCGCACCCTGTATAATTGTTATCTATCTATCTATCTATCTATCTATCTATCTATCTATCTCTCTCTCTCTCTCTCTCTCTCTCTCTCTCTCTATATATATATATATATATATATATATATATATATATATATCCAAAGTATCGTAAAATTATAAATCTATACATGAGAAATGTTAAAACCCACATATATGATATATTTTATACGAATGAACAAATTTCCCTTGAACGATATTGAAAATATAACAGTGAATGAGAACTTTCAAGCAGAAACAAATTCGCATATATCTCAGATCTGCAATGGACATATCTATCTATCTCTCTCACTCTCTCTCTCTCTCTCTCTCTATCTATCTATCTATCTATCTATCTATCTATATATATATATATATATATATATATATATATTATTCGGTCGTATTGGCTATGACATTCATGCCAAACATCACGGTCCTAAAGTAATTATGGAGAGATTCTCTATCATAACACGACTGATCAATATAGGTGGCTGTTAGGCAAGTGTATGTTCCATCTGTTATAGGGCCTTACCTATAATTAAAGAATGAACTCTTCCTAACACTATGTATACTACGCCTCTCAAGAGAGAGAGAGAGAGAGAGAGAGAGAGAGAGAGAGAGAGAGAGAGGACTCGAGTCGAGACCGATAGTAGTTCACTCCAAACCAGACTGACGGTCATACTAACACCTTCCACATCTTGTATTATTATTCCGTGTAATATATCTTCGTTATTTCTACTCTTGTGTTCATGTTATTCTTCCTTGGTCCTAACTTGGACCATAACACCATCAAACTTAGAATTCTAGTTAATGTTCAGGCAGTGGTATCATACATTAAAAGCGCTTTTACAGTGGCTCGAAAGAATCTCCCCTCGAGGTTGGCTGGTAGGTGAGACTTCCAGATCACATCCATTTTATTCAAGGCCTTCCAGGCTTTAGTTATACGAATTTACACATCCTTTTCAGCAGAATGTGTCTTGTTTTCTAGGAAATTAAACGATTCGACAGATTTTATTCATTCACCTGAGAGGTTTTGTATCGAATCTTGCGGGTTGAAGCCTATGAATTCAGTTTTAGAGGAATTGACATGGGGTTCGAAATCATTGCCAACTTGTTCTAGATGATGTAGGAGAACTGTGGCATTGGTGTGTCATAACTAGGTCAAATGCGTAGTCAGTAACTACTAACTTATTTGCAGGATTTCGACTTTAGTTTCTTGGTGATAAAGTAAAACCTAGATGATGATGTTTGTTGAGGGAAGTTATCAGTACGTAGCCAAGGGGGATAAGAACTAACAGTAAAACCCATCGACCGTCATGCGGACTACAAAGCATAACCTTCTGATTATTGGTGGGGGATATGAGTGCTCAAGTTGGCGTCAGGGACGTACACAAATTTGCATATCATGCATCTAACCACCAAATTTCAAAGAAGTGCTCTAGATTGGACATTCACCGATGACAATGACACGAAGACCCAACTGGATCACATCCTGATAAACAAAAAGTGGCAGAAGATTGCAACATATTGCCAAGTCTTCAGCACATTTGAAGGAGTATCTACAGACCATCGGATTGTCTATTCCGCCATCCGACTTAGCCTTAGAGCCAATAAGAAAAATCTCTTCTAATAAAAAACAATCACCTAGGAGGCTACTACACCATTTCTGTCTTGAATAAGTTTGAAACACTATAACCGATGCCAATGAACCATCTGCTAATACAACCTTCAATAATTTTATCACTTCTCATGAAAAGGCTGCAGCAGATGTCATACCCTTAAAACCTAAACATCGGCAACACATTCCTTGGCATTAAATGACAAAAAGCTAATATGAAAGAAAAAGCCGCCACAAAAAATTCAAATCCATCCTTTAAATCTATCCAGGACTTCAATGAAACGCTTACTAAACTCAAGAACTTTTATGAAGATCAACAAGTTGAATACATTCGGGAAAAAACTGGACTCATCAACGCTGCTGCTGTCAACAAACTATCTGCTCTGACTTGAAAAACTGTCAATGAGATCAGTGGCAGAAAATCAACAATTAAATCCATGTTAAAGGATGAAAGACTGAATCAGTAGCAATACCACTTTAAACATTTTCTTGGTATACTAAGGTCGAAAAAATCATTGAACATCCTCTTGTCATTAAACCTGGAAACTTTACAGATGCTGAAGTTGAAGCAGTTTTAAAAAAATACAAAAATATAAGAAAGAAGCTGGACTTGATAACATTCCTCCGGAAGTCTGAAAGAATAGGGATTTTAACGATATTCTACTTCAAATCTGTAACGCTACATATTATAGAGAAGTCATAGAAAGGTGGGCAGAAGGCTGCATACTTCTTTTCACAAATTATGAGATATAGGATCAGCAAAAACTATAGAGGAATCACACTCGCCTTCATTGCTGCAAAAGTCTACAACTCAGTTCTTCTCATTAGACTACAGCCGGAAGTAGAAAAGGTGATCCGAAAAAAAAACCAAATGGCTTTTAGAAAAATAGATCAACAGATAAATCGATATCCCATCATAACAATATTATACTAAATAAATACATCTCCAACGAAAATAACAACATAAATCTATCCACTAAAAATAAATGCAACTGCCGAAAAAATACGATCTATCCCTTAAACGGTCAATGCATGACTGATAATATTGTATACTGATCGAGCATACATTCATTGGTTTCACTGAAAACCCGTGGAAATTTCGTTTCTATCATCATCGAATGATTTTAAACAATATAAGATACATGGATAGCACTGTCGTCTCTAAAGATTTCTAGCAAGTAAAAAAAAGTGGTAATGCATTATTACGTGGGATATTGTAGCAAAACCAAATCTAAACATTAGGAAAAGCAATAGGTGTAATTTATGACTTGTAGAAAATTAGCTTAAGAAACTTAAATAAGACTAACTTATTAAACAACAGAAACGAATTGATGGTAACATGTACGCATAAAAAATACTTGTTGAAATACGTTGACTTAATTTTTAATTTAAATTACAACCTTTCATTTTTTAAATTTTCTTTTGTTTACTTATATTATGTCAAGCATATACAATTTGTTTTTTTTTATAGTTTTAGGTCCGTTTATTTTAATACAAATTTAAAAGAAATACGATCAATTCCAATTTATTTTCAATATAAAATAAAACCATTAACTTCCGTTTATTTTAAATATAAAACATAAATCCCGTCTATCGTAAGTACAAAATATTTTTGTGGTTTTTGTAGTTTTTATAGTTTTAAGTCAGTTTATTTTTTATGTAAGATTAAAAAAAGTAATTCCCGTTTATGTTTAATATAAAATATAAATCCCGCTTATTTTGAATAATATTTTTTTATAGATTTAGGCCCGTTTATTTTAATATATATATATATATATATACATATATATATATATATATATATATATATATATATATATATATATATATACATATATATATATATATATATATATATATATATATATATATATATATACATATATATATATATATATATATATATATATATATATATATATATATATATATATATCTGTAAAATACAAATAATCCTCGTTTATTTTAATTATAAAATCTAAATTTAAATACAATATACCGGGTGTAAGAGCAAAATTTTCTAAATCGTGTAACAGCATAATTAGCCATCCTGCAAAATGTTTAATATCAAACAAACACAAAATTCAGTTTCTTTTTTCCAGGTTTTTAGTTAAGACGTTTAGTCATCTTGATACCATTTGTCGTAAGAATCTCTGAAAAAACCTTTAGTTATTCAACTAGAAAGAGAACAGGTTAAAATTATTTTGTGTCAGACCCACTGTCTTCTCAAATGAGCAATAGTGAAAGGAAAAATAACATTTAGGCCTTCAGTAATGGTACCAACATTCATACTGTGGTTTCCATCTTCAAATTCCATTAAAAAACCATCAAGAGAACGATAAGTTTCAAAAAAAAGAAAGAAGAGTAGAGTCGAAAACTGGGTCAGCTGGTAACAACAGAAAGAGGGGTCATCATTTCAACTTAGAGCTAAAGAGAAATTAGAAAATATCCAACTCAAGCCATAAGACGTTTGGCACATGAGAGAGAAGTTTCAGCTGTGACAGTCCAAAAAGCAGTGATAAAAGACTTGAAAATGAAATCGTACATGAACGCGTGAGGCATCTTTGTTATTCCAGGACAGAATGTTAGAGGGTTAGAAAGGACGAAGATCATCTCGAATTAGTTGCAAAATGAATATATATATATATATATATATATATATATATATATATATATATATATATGAACTGTCAGTTCTTCATGAGCTTCCGCTCTTTAGTTATGATTAATAAATTATGAACATGTCATTTTCATTTATGATCGATTTTATCACGATTCTTCTGTTAAGCTTGGAGAGTAATTATAGATTCTTAGTGCTCAAAATAGAAACCAATTGTGACATAAATACTTCGGAGAATTCCAGTAAAATATCTTTAATCATTTCTAAGATACAACGATTCAAAGCTTAATCTAACAATTGGAAATTTTGCTGTTACCCGATTTGGACAGTTTTGGTGTCACACCCGGTATATATATATATATATATATATATATATATATATATATATATATATACATTTCATTAAAAACGACAAACAAGGTGCTTTTATTTAGTTTTTTATACAATTTCTCATGCGATCTAATATTTTGTTCTCTTTTCGGATGATAAATTATATAAAAACTGTCCGAATGTTCTTTTTATCCGAGCGCTTTCGGCTATACATTTAGCCATTTTCAAAGATTATATTTTAATTGTTAAAATTAGAAATAGTTTGTTGTATGTATGTTTTATAAAATGTTTTCATTTGTTTTGTTTCAAAACACGGTCAAGATATTATGTCCATGTCCTCGATAAATAAAAATATATATCGTTATCTCATCTCTCTCTCTCCCTCTCTCTCTCTCTCTCTATATATATATATATATATATATATATATATATATATATATATATATACAGAGAGAGAGAGAGAGAGAGAGAGAGAGAGAGAGAGAGAGAGAGAGAGAGAATGAGACAACTATATAGCGATCGCTGTTATATATATATATATATATATGTATAAATATATATATATAAGCATTAATGGTGATAGGGAAAAATCGTTGTAAAATATTTAAGACGATTCAGCCTCCTTGACTTAAATTAACAGTTTTGAAATCTTTTAAGTTTAGGATAAATTATAGTTGTTATTATTAGAATATTTATAAAACGTGTAATTGTTTTAGCTTTGAAAACATAGACATTGCTGTTTCACACAAATATACTTTTACTGTTCCTACTGAACATTAATCACTTTGTATCTTAGCGACTGTTTGAAATTGTACGAATGGTACTTGTAATGTTTTTCAGACTTGGCAGAAACGATACTCTGTCAATGTTGAATGTTGTGTTAGATGCTTTCTGTTTGACATGCAAAAATGATGATGTAAACAAAATAAAGAAGGGAAAGCAAACTACAAATGCATTTGCTTGTCACTTTTTCAAACGCATACACGTCCATACAACAATAATATTGCTTTCTTTACATTCCATTCAAATATTCAAATAAAGTCAAGACAAATACACGCCTAGGAAATATTTAGGTTTGCAAAAGTAAATATCTATTTTACATGGACGTTTTGTAAAGTTATGGCTACACAGGCTATAACAAAATACGGTCGCATATGTCAATTACAGACTGAATTCTAACAGGGTGGTTTAATATAAACAAGAGAAATAACTTCGTGCTGAAAGTCGTTTAAAAGATGAATAATCTAAAAGAAAGGTAACTCAAAATGCTTTCTGTGGCCTTTGTGAAAGGAAGGTAATACTTATTCGATGTTATTTCAACTTCCGGATATGTTTTTTCTTTTTATTTTCTCAATCTTAGTCCTCAGGCCACAGAAAGCGTTCGTAACTTATCTCCTCTTTCGATTTTCTATCTTCTAAGCAGCTTTATTCACATGGGTGTTTATGTATTCGCGTATAAGTGATCTCGGCACTTTTACACTTTAAACATTGTATGTTAATGACTGTTGTAATATTTTCGACAAATGTGTTTGTTTGTAACTAGATTTGAAAGCAACAGCGAAAACCTAGCTATATTTTCATTTCCCCTGGCTAAACCCGACTTTCTACAAAAATGGCTGACATTCATTAATCGTGTTGACTGGGTTCCAATAAAATATTCTCTGCATAAAACATTTTAAGGAGTGATTTTGAAAGAACGACAAAATAAAATAAATTTGTCTCTACATCCTGTAGGAAGTATTCATTTTGAACACCTAAGAAGACCGTCTGACTACAACGGAATTAATGAAGCGTCCGATATAAAATATATTTTATTTCGGATGATATTTTTAAGGACTTTAATGAATTGGAAGAAGCAAAATGTAATCCTACCGTTAGTCAGAAGTCTCCAAAATGATTCTCAAAGTAACATGGGCCCTATGACATGATGGATTATTCTGTTTCGAATTTGAATCAACCAACAACAAAGAAAAGGCGAGAGAGGTTTTTAAATATAAAATGTTTTTATTTGTGATTTTACAATTTTTCTTAGCGTGTATGTGTGAGAATAGCAAGGGAGAAAGTGAGGAGGAAAGTGTAAGTATCACGTAGCTTGGTTGGGAAGAGTGTTGAATGTCACGTAGCTTGGTGAAGAAAACGGGTGAATGCGTAATAGAATTTCTTTTAAGCCGTGCTGTCGTGCTGATTTTTTTATTGATTTTGTCCGTCTAGAGACTTTACTTAAATATTCTTCAAAGGGATCAGGAAGCATATTTTTTTAAATTGTCCGCGGAAAAACGACCCATTGGTTGAAACATGTTAAACATTTAGATTCAAAGGATTGATGTTTTTTCTCTTTATTTTCTCAATCTTAGTCCTCAGGCCACAGGAAGCGTTCGGAAGGATGCGCGGATCGTTCGACTCTTTTTTTTTTTGTCATTTGACGTTCGACCGTCTTGCTGTTTATTTCCATCTTCGCTCCAAAAAATTATGTTGGAATAATTTCTCTAATCAACTCCAAATTGGTTAAGCCTCACACTTTACTGAGTCTTCTTTCATATAAGTAATATGGCTTTCGCTTCTCTAGACCAGCTGCTAAATTGTTAACGGCTATTGATGAAAGTGTCTATCTAGCTTTGGATAAGAATGGTGTAGATCGGGCTGTTTAGATATCTCTAAGGCATTTGACAGGGTTTCGTATACTGTTCTTTTTCACAAGTTGAAAGGTTACAGTGTTCCTGGAAAAGTTTTTGACCTGACCTGATTCAATCTTTCTTACCAGAAAATTTGAACAGCTACTCTTCTAGATCATTAATACGCGTATCCCTCAGGGTTCTATCATCGGGCCTACGTTGATCCTTATTTTCATCAAAGACCTTCTCGGTATCAATGCTGAGGACACAACTATTTACTCTTGTCTTAATCGTACGTCTGACCGCTTCGATAAGATCAAATTGGCATCTGACCTAAAAGATAATCTTCAATCTGTTGTTAACTGAGGCAAGAAATGACTTGTTAATATTAAGGCCTCCAAAACGAAACTGCTCTCTTTTAATCGTCTTTGAGAACCTATTTCCTTCCATCAGAATGGCTTATGCTAACCTCCAGGATAGTGATTCATTCTCGGACTAACATTTCCCGCTAACCATTCGTCATTGCATTGAATATTCCAACCGCCGTACCGTAGCTTCTCAGTGCCTTTTCTATGAATATTTTCATGGCAATTACTTGAATGAGCTTCCCTCTTCGACTAATCGATTTATGAATTTAAGCTAAGCACTAGATTGGCAGTTAGGTCTCAATATTCTACAGTTGAAATTACTACATGTAACCCTAAATTCTATGCTAACAATTACTTCGCATATACTTCTCCCTTTTTCTTAATTCCTGTTCGTTTATTGTTCTTTCTTCTTAATACTGTTTTTCTTTTTCTATTATTCTTTCACACTCAGTATCCTTTTGCGTCTTAGTGATTTTATTACTTTACTTGTAAAAAATAAACTTATTGACAATTGGTGTCCATGGCCTTATCATAGGGTCTACGCCACCCCTTAACACGAAAAGCTAGAACCATTGGCCACTGAATACTCACGGTGCGTCAATATGTCTGCTGGTTGCTTATCATCTTCGGCGATCTGAATTACAATGGAAATAAACTCGAAAATGACAAGGAATATATTCAATTCGAATAAGAAGGTACCTCTGATCACGTCAGGTGAGATAACGCGACGATTGTGCGCTAAATCGCGAAAATATCGACAGAGACTCAATGCGTTTGGCTGACAATTTGAATTTCTTGGCAAATCAGCGTATAGCAACTGAATCACAATGGCGTCAGCAACTCGGTTTCATAGCTAAGTAATGAATGGCTGCGATGATGTTTCCTTTATTTCTCAAGAATCTCAAATTTCTGCTCAGGTGTTACTTAGGATAGCAGGATTAATGTTAAGATGTGATGAATAAACTGAATGTTGCAAATGTTTCACAAGAGCTTGTTATTGTACTTCCAACTTCAGTTTCAAACTATATTAGTTTTCAGCGTCTTACGTGACTTCTTGACGAATTACAAGGATGCAGGCACACCAAGGATGTAAACGAGCTGATTTTAACACTTTATTGAAACAACCAACATGATCGACAGAACGGAAACTCTTGTCTCAGGAGTTTCTGTTCTGTCGATCATGTGGTCTTCTACATATTCAATAAGAATTTACCCGAAAAGGGGAGCACAAGGGAATCGAAAACAGAGAATGAAATGAAAAGTACTCATCCATGAATTTTCAATTTATTATAGGCGGTGGGAAACCAATAAAATACCTAAAATATACACCCATTTTCTTGTTTCATATTCATAAATAACAGTTGTCCACTCCCTTTCATTTGCCTATTTGGATCCTAGCATCCTGTTGGATATACAAATAGGGTAGTATTTATCGGCGCGGAAAGTGACATCGGCGAGCCGAAATTAAATTCTGGCCTAGTCTGTTTCATAGACACTTTGGAATCTCTACTCTTTCTAGCTATGGGTTAAATAGTAGAGTACTGCGCTCTAACCTGTGTAGCAAGCAGTTTAAGAGATAGAAATCTCTGAATTCCAAACCGTGGGAACGGCCACGAAAAATCACTCAACTTCATTTCAGAAGAATGCATGGATATACACAGATAGCAAAGAAACATAATAAATATAGAGGATCCTGATCACCAACGGCGCGGAGGAATATGGCATTAAAAATTCCATATTCGAAAAACTGGTAATTAAAAAGTGGTTAGAAGAATTTCAATTTTAGCTTATGTCTTTTATTGATGATATAGTTGCATATATAATCAGTAAATAGTAAAATTTAATAAAAGCGAATTAACTTTATGAATTATCTCACATTATAGATTCAAAATAAGGCTGACAAGAAACGAAAAACGGTCGATAAGTCAACAGCAAATACTAAGATTTGAATAGCTAAATTGATATTGTTTTTTAATCTTTTCGCATTGGCAAGATTAAATCATTCTATCAGAAATCCTTACCGTCCATTAGATTAATGTTCTTGCTTCACCCCACTTTGTTGCTAGAGTCGTTTTCATCGTAAGCCGTATAGAAACAATAATGCTTGTCTAACGTAACCAGTCTAAATGAAATAAAACACATATATGAAATGTCATTTTTAGACTTAACTGAAATAGCAAAAGTGTGAGAGTGTTCTTCACTATCAACTTTAAACTCAGAAACTTTGCTCAGCCAACAGATGTACATCACATTAGAGAGGGAATGAGAATTCAAACTTTAAAAATGAATAGAACGCAAATTAGATTTGGCATTCACATTGTCCAGACAAGTATAATCAAAGCTCTCAATGTTTTTCTCAAATACTTCATCGAAGTATTGTGTTGAGGCATTGACCTAGCTAATTGTAAAGGCGTATCTGCAATGAAATTCATGATTTAAAAATATTTTCCATTCTAAATTTGCTTTACAAGTACTAAGAATAAAACTATAGTCTTCATAAAAAACAAATTGGGAGTTTTTCCATTGTGCTGTATGTATATGGATGACAGTAACTTTAAGTTTCCTTTTTTATGGAAGTGAAAAACCTCATCATTGCATAAAAAAGGTCGATAAAGCTTAGAGAATCCTGTTTCCACATTGTTAGAGTGGAAATATTATAAGCTTTTGTGAAAGGTTTAAGTCATTGTGGTAAAAACCGGATTAAGCTAAGAATGAACGGAGTTATATTTTTATGAGATGTAATCAGTAAATTCTTTTAGAATATTTATCCTGATTTATTTTGCTAATATTTAGAGCTGAATGTTTTATTTCCACTAACAAATGATACACACAGTCGTCATCATTTTATACAGAAGATGAAAAAGAAAGAGAAAAAAGAAAAGAAAACGAAGAGGAATTGAAATCCCAGAAATGGATGTAAAATATTCCCTGTTCCATTCATTTATTTTCTAATCTGTGTCCTGATGACAAACGCATACATGTACTCAGATATTCTCCAACTGATATCATCGGCCGACAAACGTTTGCATATCGACTAAAAAAATCTCTAAAACATAGCGGCTCCCATTCACCTTTTCGATATCAACGAATTCCATCGTCCAGGAAGTGGATTATTTGCCGGGACGTTCATTTTAGACATAGTAATTATGCATACTACCAACGGAAAAAATGAGAAGCCACTGAAAGATATCATAAGGTACTTTATTACTCTCGAATACAATATTCACATATTGTCTGTAAATATAAGTTATAGGCGCGTACTTTACTCCATTCAGCATGAAAAAACATCTTAGTCATTCATATATAAATACAAACACACCCACGTACTATGCCGTTCATAGATAGAGACATCTAGAATTATATTTAGCTGGCCAGAATAATTTAAACATACTTTGTTAAAGTCAATCGTCTGTTTAATTTTTATTGTATTTTGTAATTTGTTGTACATCTAAATTAGAACTGTGGGTAAATTCATGCTTTTGTTTTGGATCGAGCACTTTTGAACGTGTCAGTCATTAGCATGAATTGAATGTTGCCAGTATGGTAGGTAAGAATATGTCTGCATTTTTTTGCAACGTTGCAATTTAAATTCAAATATACAAATATTATATAAAGTCACGTCATATGTAGAGTGCCTTATCAGAGCTTGGCTACATCAACAATTAATGTAGCAAATATTTTATAGGTAATTATTATTTCAAATTAACGTCTCCTGGGGTGAAAGAAATTCTATTTAAATTGGCTAATTTCTTTGGTAGTGTAATAATTTCGAGTAATTTGTGCCTTTTTCTGAGTGCTATATTGGTATTGTAGAAAATTTAACTTGCATTAATAGTTGTATTTGAATGTTTGTGATATGATGATGGGGGTGTTTACAAAATTGCACTAAGTTTCAATAAATGTGGGAATGGGGTGCGTTTGTGGATAATGTAAGAATTTAACGTCTTTTTATCATCGGCATTAGAGTTTCAATAATCCAGCTAATAGATTCATAAAAGTTGTCATATCATAAAAGAGACATGAAGTTTACATATATACGAAATAATGTACATACTAAAAATGAAAATGTTTTCTTCCATCTGTTCATTAGTTTTCTCACAATCAGGAAAAAATTAAAAGTGGTTAAAATATGTTAGACTTTATGTACATTTCTAACATTGACTTTTATTTGTTCATTTAAACAGTTCTGTCATATCTTTAGCGATGTCCCCAGAGCGTATATTAAAGATTAAAACTACTCACCGCCATTCACTTCTTAATGTGGAGATACAGATTTGTTCTTAGCGTTATATTTGTTTAAAAATATACCTACATTTATCTGATCCGTATTTGAACCATTGAGAAATATACATTTTTGAAGTTTTTATAGAATCATAACCAGAGCGGCATGTACCAGCATTCTTGCTACGAAATTAGGTAATCATCATCATCATCATCATCATCATCATCATCAACAACAACAACAGTCTTATAACCAGATTTGGTTATAGGGCCACTGCGTACTGAGAACCTAACCAGGTCCATCTATATGTCTTAGTTGCGTTCTAAGTTTTCTCAGTGAAGTTGTCAGCCATTTTCCCTCTGTCTACCTATTTTGTCTAAGGTGGTGCTTTGTGGGATGGCAATGGAAATATTGTTGACTCTTATAACATGTCCATACCATTTCAACTTTCTCTTCTTAATGGTGGATAAAAGGTCTTCCAACGGGCCTGCTTCTTGTCTGATAGTTTCTAACATTGCGCCATTTGTGATGCCATCTACGTAGGAGATGTCTAGAATACTTCTACAGCATCTCATTCCGAATACAAGGATTCGTCGCTGTAATTCTGCTGTTAATATTCAAGATTCCCAGATATACAGAAAGACTGAGAAGGCAAATGCATGCAACTTTTGATTCCAGGCAGATGTTCTTGATTTCTCAAATAGTAATTAGTTTTCCGACATCTACTATTGATTGTGCTGCTGTTGAAATTATCCTAGATTCCACTTCGCTAATAACCGGACCAATGTATTTAAATTTACTCCCCCACTTTAAGTTCCTGACAATCGATTTTATCTTGTCTTAAAACCCATTCTCTTTGTTCGTCATGAGTTTGTTTTTCGACATTAATTTCTATGCCATATCCAAAGGATATCAAGGTTTCATCCGGGTTCTTCATCCGACTAACGAGTTCCTTTTCTTTGCAAGCAGGATTATCTAAAAAGAGAAGGTTTTTGATGTTGTTTCTTCCAATGCTGATTATGCCTCGATGTTTCTCAAGGGTGTCACTCAAAGGGGTATTTATGGAATATGTTAAAGAGCGTAGGTGACAAACGCTTGCGCGTACACTGCCTGATGTGTGGAACCACTTTCTTATGGAAATTTCTCGCGAGTGAAGCGTTTCCATTCGCACAATACATATATATGTTTTTCATATTTCATTTCTTTCCTTATATATTTTTTCTTTTACCTTACTAAGACTTAAACATCTTGCCAACCACCTTCCTTTAACAATTCACGTTATCCTGGCTATGCGAAAACAGCGTCTTCAATTTTAAATTTTTAAATTTACAATTTCTAAACCATATTTTTTCTTTTTTTTACAATCTTTCTGCATTTTTCTATTTTTATAAAAAAATGTAACTCATATGCATCGCATTTGCTATACTTTTTGTCCAATTTTATTTATGGGCTACTTAGCAGCGTTCATCTCATAAGCCATTTGTTTACTTTTAGCAACATAGAACTTGTACCTGACGAGCTGGTAATCCAGCGAAACTTAAGTCGCACACCAAAACGTAGGTACAATATATGTACTAATTAATATATATATATATATATATATATATATATATATATATATATATATATATGTGTGTGTGTGTGTGTGTGTGTGTTACTACGAGTCGTTGCTTTTTGGCAAAATGTCTGAACCTTTTATTTATTTTAGATATGTTGAAAACATTTTTGATACTTTTTCCACTGAAAGTGAGGCCGTGAACTTTTTCAATAACCTTAACTCTTTACACAGAGCTTTATCCTTCACTATGGAAGTTGAGAATGATAATTGCTTACCTTTTTGGACGTTGTTGTTGAGCGTAATAGAGAGGGCTTCCTTCCGAGTATCTATCGTAAAACCACCTTTACTAGCCTGTATATGAATTGGTGCGTGTTTGCACCAATATCAAAAACAATTATTTATTAAAACCTTGATACACAGAGCGCTCAAAATTTGTTCCCCTACGAGACTGTACTCTGAATTGAAGAATATCAGTTAGATTTTCTTGTACAATGGTTATCCAGAAGCCCTTATTAATTATATTATTAATAAGAAAACAAGTTAACTTTATTCTCCTAAAGTCCTGGGGCTACCTAAGTGTTCAATATATTTGAAGATTTCTTGGATTGGGGATAAGAGTCAAAGGTTAGTTAAGCAGATCAGTAAGACGGTTTCTAATTGATTTCCGTCTGTTGCTCTGCGTTGCATTTTTCGTACTAGGTCTGCGTTTCGTAAGGATAGTTTGCCCTCCTTCAAATTGAGTAATTTGATTTACGAATTTAGTTGCCAGTGCGCTGCTGGGTATGTGGAGCGTACCACCTTACATTTAGAAACAAGGATCAATCTGCACGTGCCTTCAAAAATAAGACTTGGCAAAATAATTAACGTATGTTACCTTCCCTCTTCGAATATGGAATCTGCTATTGCGCAACATTTATTTGAAAATATAACATGTGCCAATCTTATAAAAAAGAGTGGTTTAGAATTATTCATAGAGCTGTTTCCAATAATCGTTTAAAGATTTTGGAATCAGTCTCTATATCACTGTGCAAACATTCTCTCTGTCAGCAAAAGGATTTTGTGAAGTGTCTTAACTTTTTTTGACACGAGATTTCCCCTTGTCTGGATATATATATATATATATATATATATATATATATATATATATATATAAAATCAGGGAACAATAAATAAAGCAATTTCCACACCTAGAGAAAACACTCTAATATACAAGATTAAAAGTAAATCTAGCCGCATTCCTCTAGTAACCACTTTCAACCCCACTCTGCCTCCACTATCCCAAATAATCAAAAGTCGCTGGGAAATACTACATCTCAAACCAGACCTAAAAAAAGCTATTTAAGGAACCCGGCCTTCTAGCATATCGTAGATTTAAGAACCTAAAAGAAATCATAGGTAGTAACCGCATTTTAGGGGACAAGGTAATCCGTGATAAACTAACAACAAAAACAACAGGATTTTCCCAACCATGTAACAACAAAAGAAGTTTATGTTGCAACCACGTTAAAAACACGAATTCATTCACTAGCTCAGTCACTAAATCTACTTTCAAAATCTACCACGACTCTAACTGTAGAAGTCATAACATAATTTACCCCCTAGAATGCACACTATGCCGGAAACACTATGTAGGAAAATCTGAATGGCCCTTTCACTACAGAATTAATAATTATCGCAATCGAATTAAGTCGACTCCCCATGAAAAATTATTACCTGTAGAACAACATTTCCGCATAGAAAAACACGACTTCAAAACCCATGCCAAATTCACTATAATTGAGAGAATAGAAAAGCCCAAAGCAGATAACATTAGAAAGATTTTAGAGTTCCATGAAAATAAGTGGATACAACGTTTACATACGCTGTTTCCAGCCGGGCTAAACCATAAATTTAACAATATAGATAGTAGTAACACATAACCCTACAAATCAAAACCTACCCACATTTCACACCCATACAAAACAGACATACTTACGGAGGTGTTGAGGCCTCACACTTATACACACACCCACACGAATATACACATTTACACACAACATACTCACTCACTTTCCTAATAAGCCAAATGATAACACACACCCATAGCAATATACAAGCTAACACATATCATACTCACTCACTCCCTTAAAAACTAAATAACACACACACACTTACCAGAGACTAAATAACTAAATAACACAGACACTAAACTAAATAACACACACACACACACACACACACACACACACACACACATACACACACACTTACCATCCCCTCTCCAGGCAGCAATAAAACTGCTGAACTAACCGAGGAAAAGGGGAACTAGCATGAATCCATCCAGCTCTTATCTCAAATGACAACTTAAAAGAGACTGTTTGACCAACACAAGGAATGTTAATAAACTCATGTTAAAAAAACAAATAAAAAAACAAATGAAAACTACAGACAAAAGTTCATTTTCTCCATCAAGACATTCATTTCTCTAGTTTACTGCTACAGCAAGCAGAAACATTTTTTCTCCAGATGATGGCCATGTTGGCCGAAACTAGTGGAGGAATCTAAATGAAATAATAATAATAAAAGCATAAGAATATTAATCTACAACCCAGTATGTCTGAAGATTTTAATTAATTTTTTTAATAATTTTTATCGTTCAATATATATATATATATATATATATATATATATATATATATATATATATATATATATATCTTATCGTTTTTTCCCTTTTTTTTTGCTCTTCATTTTTGTTCTTACTGTTTTTTTGTGTAATTTATTGCCAACGATTTACTCCTGATGAGATGTTGGATGAAAGGGCCTTTGAGACAAACATTTTCCTTGTTTTTAAAACATATATATATATATATATATATATATATATATATATATATATATATATATATTTAAATTGTGTGTATTTAGGTAGCATTTTTTCATTGATGCATGTTTCATTAAATAATATAGACACGTTTGGTCCATTTAATATTAAGCAAATTCCTTTCATATCGTTTGCTAAACTTAATAACATTATCATTGAAAGACGAAGGAATATCACCATATTGATACATGTTTTTTTAATCCTATCTAAGCTTTCGGCTTACATAAGCCATTATCAAAGATGACAGTTACTTTACAATAAATTAAACAATACATGGACATAGCAACAATGATAGACTGTTTTGTTTGCATGGAAGATTTCCAAGCAACGACAAACTCGTACATACGAGACGCTGGATGCGAAAATATCACCGCGGCCCATAACATCACACATGATCACGCGAGAGTGAAAACGAGAAGTGTTAAATATTGGAACCTTGGTATAAACCAATGGCTTCTGTTAATCAATTATAGGAATTTAAGTATATTTGTGGAGTTTTCATAGTTTATTTGGTTCAGGTTAGGTTTCAACTGTTTTATGTATATAACTTCAAGAATTTTTAGTTTTTGTTTATTGTTTTCCTGTTTATGTATAGTTGTGCTTTCAACAAGGATTTTCCGGAATGGTGTATGCGGCCAGCCATGTTTTTTTAAATGCCTAAAAATGTTAGAATTATCATTCAAACGTAGAGTCAAGCGTCGTGAAAGCTAGTTTTCCATTCCTTGGAAATCTTCCATGCAAACAAAACAGACTATCATTGTTGTTATGTCTGTGTATTGTTTAATTTATTGTAATGTAATTGTCGTCTTTGATGATGGCTTATGTAAGCCGAAAACTTAGATAGGATTAAAAAAACATGTATCAATATGGTGATTTTCTTTTGTCTTTCAATGATAATTAAGCTTATCAGACGATATGAAAGGAATTTGCTTAAAACAAATAGACAAAACTTGTCTATATTATTTAATGAAAAATGCATCAATATATATAACAAATAGTTGAACAAAAGCACAACGCACGTGGTCGCCTTTGGGTGACTTCAATGTCCCCTTTTATATATGAATGCTATAGCCCTGATATTGAGCACTTTAACCCATAAATATAGTATATCTTAAAACTATAATTTATCAGTGTGAGTGTATATATATATATATATATATATATATATATATATATATATATATATATATATATATATATATATATATATATATATATATATAGTCAGTCATTTATCTTCCGATTTAAGCCGAGAAATTGCTAGTCACTGATTTCCACACGATCTATAAGGCGCCATTGTTGCATTATTCGATCGCCTTAAAGTATTTGAAATCTTCACATACAAAAAATTTAGTGCCAAGTTATCATATTTCAAACGAATCCATAAAAATTGTTGAAATTTTGTTAAGCGTTTAGATTGCAGATCCTTGCTTTAAAATGATTTTTTTTCTGTCTTCTGCG
>OZ038500.1:33136304-33198804 GCA_964036315.1 Acanthosepion esculentum | reverse complement strand
TATACATTCATTGCAATAAAGTTGTTTGGAGAATTCAAAGAATAATTTTTAATCCTCGGCATCTGGTTATTATAAATTTCTCACATAAAAAACAAAACTTTACAAGATCCAAGATATGAAAATGTCGAAAGTCCATAAAGGTATATTTTATGTAGCATAATGAAATTTCTACAGTAACATAGTGGATAGCGAATGATCTGTAGTTTTTACCATTTTGCTTGGAGTGTCAGAATACAATTTTCTGATTGTCAATAAAAAAAAACCAATGTTAGAATACATTTCTTTCAGTAGATACACAACTTCCAACATTCATCTGATTGTTTTACATAATCTGTTAATGTAAATTCCGAAATCTATCGCAACAAAGAAGACTTCAATCCACTACCATGGTTCTTAAGAGAGACTCGCAAAATCCACTTAATATGTATATGAAGTTGCCTAGGAAATATGAACTTTCTTTGTCCGCTCGATATCTACATAAATGGCAAATTCTGTTTTTCCGTCCACGTGTCTGAAGCCCCTTTAACTCGGCTCATACTTGCTCTACATCGGCATATTTTTGGAATCAGGGTGGCCCCGAGATTGAAAATAATCTGCCCTTCATCTGGTGCTTGAACATCCAGCATTGGTATTTGTGTTTGGATGCGGAGGGAACAGTTAAAAATCCTGAAACTGAAAAAAATTAGTGATTTTAAAGGATTTTAATTTATATTGAGTTTAAAGTAACACAAAAACATTGTGAATATATATTTTTCTGTTTTAAATTGAGTTTAAAATATCTCCAGAAGTTTGTGAATTGAGGAAATCAGTATTATTTATTCAAAATGCCAACGAATCAGAGATAAAGTGAGATGTTTCGTGACGTGAAGAGTTGAAGTTGCGCAGGATTTGTGATTTGAAGAACTCAAGTTTTGGTATAAATTGTAATTTCGGTCCAAATCAATCTTTTGGTCGAAATTGAACTTATGCTCGAATAAGAGTTAAAGTGAGATTTTGAAGTCACATTCAGTGAATTGAGGAATTCAAAGTTATTATTTTAGTTTTGGGCGAGAGGCCCAATTAGCTCCTCGTAGGAGCTAGTAAAAAGTCCGCAAGGAATTTGGTTTTTAAGCTAGTTTTATATATATATATATATATATATATATATATATATATATATATATATATATATATTAAAATATTAAAGTAAGATTCTAAAACTCGCGACAAATTGAGAAAAGTGACATGGATTCCTTAAAGAAATTAATGCTTGTGATGTTACTGGTGAAATTTGTCTATTTTAGTGGCATAGAGACGAAATAAAAATTGTAAGCCTAAAAATATTTTGGCTTACAATCGCACATTTGCTCTGACTGATAACGCTCTCCGATGTGCATTTCGATGGTATTTTTTTGTAATTTATTCTGACAACCATACAAACTTTTTGCTCTTTTCATTCCTTTTTCTTATATCTTAAATCTTTTTTAAAATTTTTATTTAAAATTTTTCCATTGGATTTTAAAAAAAATCTAAACTGGTCACATAGGTAAGGATAATTATGAAAGTAGTTTTTCTTTCCTTTTCATTAATTCCTTACAGCAATTTTTCCCATCACCACCGGCTGCTACAAAAGTTAAATATTAACCTAAAATCCCGAGTCATGTTCTTAAATAATCTCGTCGAATCAATACTTTCATGTCATCTGGATGCCATTCATGGAGAAAAATTCGTTACGAAATATCTAAACTCTTGGTTGTATGCAATTCCACTCTCAGGTCGGCCTACACATTTCACTCGCGAATGAAGCGTGTAGGTCCCAGCAAGGATCATGCATCTTCGAATATCATGGACTGGCGTTACATAATCATAAAGATCTGTACCAGATATCAGGTATCCTAATACGTACTTCAGGAATGTTTTAGAACCACAAAGAAGCGTAACAGAAACGAAATCACTTGAGGACTTTCAACTGTTAAAATTAGCATCACATATAACTCGAAAAGAAATAATGACATAATCAAGAGGCTGACGTTCACAATACTTTAAATAAAGGTTCAGGAAGGAAACCACCATCAATATTGGGAAGATCGACAACATCTACTGGAATTTGTCTGAAAAAATATTTTAAGGGAAAGATTTTATAAATTTCAACCGACAGTAACACTGACTCCTCATAGGGAAACAGATAATATTATCATTGACTTGAGTTGTGCTTTTTAGCCACTTATAATTACTGGGGGCTTTAAGAAATTTGATTTGTACCAAACTCGTTTGTCCTAGAATAAATAAGACGTTGTTAAATATCCTAGAGACTGTAATGCGGCTCACTGTAAAATATATGTTCTAATATACTTCTAAAATATCTTAAGAGAAGCATTTCAATAATAAAACGAGTAAAATATAGTATAGTGAATGTATGAAAATTGCACAGAAAAAGGATAAAGGTAAATACAACTGCCTAGGAATTGTGAACCAATGGGAAGTGAGCAAATTACTTGGACTGAACAATGTAGTCTAATGGCAAAAACCAGAAGCTCCCTTGGAAAGCTGAAAAAATTAAAATTATATGGAACTTGTGGATTTTCTACTTAAGGAAACTAGATATATGTATAGTAAGCAAAGAAAATATCTGTCAGCGAATTCCTAGAAGACGACAACGTATAGTTTAAAGAGAGAAAGTTCAACAGTTCTCTGGGCCTTCTTATTCAACAGAAAGGTCAGAGTTGAACTCTGTTAACATTGTCGCATTTGGAGCGGTTCTGAAATAATTGGAAGAATTGTAAAGTAGAAGAAGAATTGGAAACGTCCAGCTGGTACGATTATTAAAACTAGCAAATATCCCGTGGAGAGGTCTTCATTATGGAGGAGACTTGATGTCACCTGACCTCCAACGAGATATGTTAGATAGTATTACTGCGTACATGTAAATAACGCAATTGCCTGCTTGTATCTCCATATACGTTCAAAAGATCGCATATAGAGATGCAAGCGGGCAATTTTCGAACGTAGAAGAATAAAACATATATATCATTTAAGAAAATTGTACCTCAATATTTTTTAGAAAAAGTAGCCAAAAAAAAAAGAGAGAGAGAGAAAAAGAAAAAGACGCCATTGTGAAAAATAGAGGAGGAAAGTGTTTATAGAAATTGTTTAAAACGGGATTTATTCAGACGCCCACTCGAACGAATAGTGTCGCAAGACTGACTTTAAGGAAGTCTCACGCGTAATAGAAACATAACATATTCAAGCTCCTCGGAACTTCCGCTTTTGCAGACGCTTCGGGTATCAGGGAGAGATACTGTCTTAGGACATTCGCCCAATTTGAACTTAGTTAATTTTATGTCTCAAAGGCAAAAGCAATAAATTTGGCATAAGCGTTCAAAGCTATTTAACATGAAGAATTTAAATATGTGCACTGATTATTATCTATTGCCGAAGGGAGTTCTACGTTTCATGAAAATTTGATCAGTTTGAGTAATGGAATCTGTGATTCCAACATTGAGTCAAATCATTTTAGCATTGCAAATATAAAAAAGCTTTATATTCGGTCAGTATTTGTACTCTCTATATTTACTAAGCTTAATGAAGACAAGTGTGAAATGGGAAGAGGAGGAATTTTCTTTCGTTTCTTTCTTCTCATATAGGGTCTCTGTGTGTGTGTGTGTGTGTGTGTGTGTGTGTGTGTATTAAATCATTATTTTTAATCTATTATTTTTTATAGTGTGACTCACTTTATTTCTTCATTATCATTTAAGTAATAGGACAAACCTTTAGTTATCTACCATTTAGTATATAAAAGATAATTAAAACAGCGACATTTTTATTTAATTTATAATCAGAAGAAACGCAGTAAAAACACAATACATGGTGCAATGTATAATGATGATATGTTTAAGGATTTCAGGTTCCTCTTATATTCTATGACATTCTTGGAATTTCAAACCAAAACATTTATTTCATCCATACAAGTATTCAGATGATAGAACAAGATGACTAGTATTATTTTTTCATCCTCCACTGAACCCGAATTCTTTTGCCTGACCCAGAGATTGAAATCACTACCAATGTGAATGTTATATACACACTTACGCAAAGCTTATAACGATTGTCCTATAGGACAACCAGGTGTTGAAGTTTTTGAAAGCCTTACTCCTAATTCTTCTTTTCTAATAAATATCTATCTAGATCGAAAAGTTCATAAAGAATTTAAAAATGCTACAGGTACGTGAAAAATGTTGGAGAGTAAAACAACGAAGACATTACAGCTATCAAGCAAGACGAGGAGAGATGTTGAAGTAAATCAGTGTAAGGGAAGGATCATGTTTAATCTCACAAACACTCAGACTGAAATTAAGACAGGAAATGATACATTAATGGAAGCAATTAGGTTTTGGTGTGGTTAATGGTGGTTCATTTTCCCACAAACCTTTTTCATATTGTTGTAAACAAACTCTTTTTCATTGCTGTAAAAAAGATGCTTTTTTTGTTGCTTTTAAGCGAAGAAACGCAAATGGAAGCCTCGTTGTGCCTTCTCCGGTTAACATTCTCCACTGACATGAAGTGGAAAGACTAAATTGAATCCATTGCTTAGTCAGCTGCTAAGAAAGTCGGTTCACTGCGTCGCACAAGAAATTTTTATCTCCAGAATCTATCATACATGTCTATAAGTCTTCCATTCGTCCATGCTTAGAATATTGCTGCCATATATAGTCAAGTGTCCCTGCTATTTACCTTGAGCTCCATGATAAAAATCCAAGGAAGAATAAGTAATTTTATTGGTCCCGACCGGGTGTCTCGGCTTCAGTCACTTTCCTTTCGCCAACAGTTGTTACCTGTGCCTTTTCTATAAATACTTTCATCGAAATTGGTCGGATGAGTTCTTAACTATGGTACATAGAATTGATGAATTTAAGTTTTTTACTAGATTGGCAACAACGTCTCATCAATTGCCAGTTGAATTGACTGGATGATTTCTAAAAGCTTCTTTTTTCGTACTTCTCAATTGCGGAACACTGTTCCGTTTCCATGCTTTCTGGCCAACTTTGATCTTCAAATATTTAAATGCAATGTCAATCGTTATCTACTGTCTTTCTGGTAACTCTTCTATTGTTCTCGATCTTTCATAATCTTTATTGATTTCTAATTCCTTCAGATCCAGAAACCCATTTACTACCTTCGATTAAAAAATGCGATCAATTAGTTTTTTTCCATTAAATCAGGAAACACCCAAACTTTGTAGCGACTCAAGTAAAGAATTATCATAGATGATGAAAAATGGATTGTTTACAACAAAATGGAGTGGAAAATGTCGCAAGGATAACGGAACGAGCCAGCGTTAACACTTCAAAATGCCGGCCTACATCTGCGTGTATCTGGTGGGGACTGGAAGGACATTGTGCTTTACGTGCCCCTTCTACGAAATCAGATGCTGAATTCAAATACCGCTTCCAATTGGACCGACTAAGAGCAGCAATTGACGAAAAGCTCTCAGAATCAATCAATTGGTATTGGAACAGTCACCTTCCACCAGGACAATGCCAGACCTCACCTATCTTTACAGACCCGGCAGAAATTGTTACAGCCTGCTGAGATGTCGTACTAGATTCGCTGTACTCACCTAACCTTGCACATTCAGATTACTACATATTTAGATCCCCACAAATTTATTTTAATGGGAAGAACTTTAATTCTGTCGAAGGCTACAAAACCATTTAGACAAGTTCAACATCCAAAAAGATGCTGAGTACTAGAACGTTTATTCCGACTTTATATGGAGAACTCCAGGAACTACTGCAAGTCAAAAGTTAATAAAAGGAATCACTGCAAGACGGTTGAATGTCATAGAAAGTCAAGGAGCCCATATTAACAAGTAAAATAATTAATTCATACATCAGATAATATATTAATTTATTTTCCATGGCTTATATCTTATTTGATTAATTGATGAATAAAAATATTTACTGTAATTTGTTTCGAAAGGTCAAGTTTAATACTTGACCTTTCGAAACAAATTATTAACAATATTTTAATAAAGTAAATATAACAAGCTAAAGCAAGATGTAATGTTCATATAGATGAAAATAGCCTATCAATTTTATTTTGAAAACATTGATTGAGATAATAAAATCTGATATACTTAATATATATCAGCAAATAAAAATAGATGCACTGAAAAATAAACTCAAAGGACATTGTTGGATTTAATTGAAAACAACATATGCATTCGATTCGCGACATTTAAAGACAATTTCCTGTTACTGAAATAAATTTTCAGACTATTTGGAACGACAAAATAGGTTAATAAGCTATTACAACAGTAGAGATGTTAGTCATTGCGCCAGTGTTGAAAGCAAATGTAAACTGTCCAAAAACCATTACAACTAGAATATGACTGAATAAACATTGTTTTGTCTTGTAGCACTGGCTGAATGATAAGCATGCAGGAGATATTACCAAGATCAAGTCTTTGTCATCCAAGTTGGGCAGTTAGTATTTAACTAAATAACAACAGAGACAGTTCCAGGTTATCGACTGAAACCATTACACAAACGAATGTTCAAAATTATAAAACAGAAATATTTATTCAGTTCTTTTAAGTAATAATTAGATAACCACCGACCTGAGTAAAAAACAACGGAAAAGTAGCAAAATACTAATTTGCGTTGTCTGTCTCATTGAATCCTACTTAAGAGGGAAAATGACTAAAGGTTAATTAAAACGAAAGAAATACTAGTTGAAGAACTTATAATAAAACTTAACTTCATTAGATACCGATCAGTACTTATAGTTAATATTAATGGGAGCCATACCAATTAACAGTAGATGTTAAACAATACATATTTATATCTGAGAAGATTTTTGCAAGTGAATTGATATTAAAATTAATAACTAAAAAAGAAAATTTGGTATTGTCTACATGAAACATTGGTTTAATTAATAAAACATTTGAAATAAGTAAATTTATTGCATATTTATACAATTGAAAACTCGAAAATTTATATATTCTTCAATTTGATAAGTCAGTATTTGATCTGCCAGTTTGTTTCATGAGGAAAGAAGGCTTGGGAAATGTGATACTCACTGGACAGATTAAAGACAGGCGGTACAGAGGAAAACGACGCCTAACTTACCTAACGAGCTTTAGTAAATGGATGGCAGAACAAGGTTTAGAGGAGATGACAAACAAAATTTATTAAGATTTACAAACGAGAAAAGTTGTGGTGAGCCATGATCGTCAATGTCCTAAATGGACATGGAAAATAGAAGAAGAAGAAATGATAATAATTCTCTGCTGACAATGCAGACACCATATATTTTCAATACATGCCAGATTTCTTTGTAAGATCAGTAAAATAATTTATTATGATTCTATTTTCATAATTTTCGTACTAATACCCATTTACCTGTACAGTCAAAAACTCCTTTCAATTGCATTGGTTAGCATTTTTTCATGAGTAGGGCTTTCATTTGTACAGTTTGCATATAAAAAAGAATTCTGCTTTTGAAATCATTGAAGTAAAAATATTGAAAAGAAATCTAATACAAAACAATACAAATAAAAAAACTAACTTTTTATCACATCTGACTAATGAGTTATGTAGTAGTTATAGTAACACGAGCTATGTCTTTTAATTCGTGTCGATTAATCACCATTACCAAATAAACAGAATATCTCGTTATTAATAGAAGGTATCTTTGCGGTGCCAATGAATATCTAAAGAAGCATTGGATTTTATATAAAATATAGAATAGATTGACAAATATTTTCAGATTTCTTCTGAAAAGATTTTCTTCATAAAAAGTAAATTCACCGGATATGATGCAACTATTTATTTATTTCTACGTAGCTTTTATAATCTCACACACACGCACGCACACACACACACACACACACACACACACACACACACACACACACACACACACATATAAACTATCGTAATGAGTGCTGGTGGTAATAAAACGGCGCTCGGTGCATAATAACAGAGTCAAAATACCGCTAAGGAACAAATTTCATATATTATTATTATTATTATTAAGATATATATATATATATATTGCTTCAAGCGTTACTTTTAGTGGATACCCGTGATTGAAATAAACGCACCATTGTAGAAACCCGTGAAATGATTATAGAATAATGCAATAGATTTAAGTAATTTTACTAAAACTCAAAATTAACTCATTTTTTTATGTACAAAATCGGCTCCAATTTGAATTTCTATATTCACATATATTAACCAATCAGCGACGTTATCATAACAGTTCTGAAACATTTAAAATTTCAAACGACTATATTTATCATCTGCTATGAAATTTGTCGGATCATTCTAGAAAATCATCAACAATATTTTCCCTCTTAAAAATAGATATTTAAAAATTCGAAAAACTATTTATTAACCAATAAAATCTGAGTTTTCTAAAATCTAACTTTTTAAATTGCTGGGCTCTATTTATTTCTTATAAATATTTGTGATATTAAGTTAGTTATTCAGTTTTCAGTTTCTCCGTTAAACTTTGGCCAGGGTCTGTCGTTCATTGTTGAGGACAAGCTGAATTCTTAAAACATTTCGCATATTTAACCGAGTATCCTTTGTTACTGTTATAGTCCAAGGTTAGGACTAAGGAAGAACAACACGAACACAAGAGTAGAAATAACAAAGATATATTACACAGAATAATAATACAAGATGTGAAAGGTGTTAGTATGACTGTCAGTCTGGTTTGGAGTGAACTAATATTGGCTCGACTCGATTCCGTCTCGTCCCTCTCTCTTGAGAGGCGCAGTATTCATAGTGTCAGTAAGAGTTCACTCTCTCGTCATAGGTAATGCCCCTTAACACCCCCTTACCTAAGCTTTTACCTCGCAGGGGTCTAATATTTTTTCCTCTTCGTATTAAACATCAAAGGGTCTGTAAATTTTCTTTTTCTGCTTGATTTCCGCGGTTCTGAAATTGCTTGAGGCCTTTGCATATTGACTGTGTCAAATATTGTGTCCATTACTTCCTCCTCTTCCTGAGGTAGACCGTTAGAATCCTCTAACAGCCTCTTTCTGATCTGATTTAAGTGCTTTTTATGCGAGAACCTCGGACCCTGAATTATGTAAATGACGTTCCCGATTCATTTCTCTATTGTACCTGGCTACCAATAGGATGTGTTGTTTTTGAACATTTAAAAAAAAACTTTCTCGCTTGGGTTAAATGTTTTTTTGTACAAACGACGTTGGTGATTGTTTGTCTGTTTTGGCAGTAATTTGTCGAATACCGATCTAATTTTTCGGGCGAACATTACTTCCGCGGGTGATAATGCCGATGGCGTAGTACTGTTCGGTGCAATTCTATACACTTGCAAGAATTGTGGTAAAGCCTTTTCTGTTGGTACGTCATAAGCTTTCCTTAGTGCTCTTTTTAATGTATCTACAAACCTCTCCGCTTGCCCGTTTGATCTTGGGTGATATGGCGGGGATTTGATGTGTTATACCTGAAGATTTTCACAAAATTCTTGAAAATTCGCAGATGTAAATTGTGTCCCATTATCGGTGACGAGACAATCAACCACTCCGAAACGAGCAAACAGCTCGTGAAGGCAATATATTGTAGTATCAGAAGTAGGTTTTCTAAAACGAAATACTTCTGGCCATTTGCTGTAACTGTCTACTACAATCAAGTAGTAAAAACCCTCTAATGGACCTGCCAAATCTACATGGATTCTCGACCACGGTCGATCTGTCTTAGGCCATGGCTTATGGATGAACGGCGGTGCTTTGGCTGATAAGGAACAGCCCTTGCATTTGTCCACCATATATATATCTTGATCCATGTTTGGCCAGTACACTTAACTTCGCATTCAGGATTTCATCCTGTTCTTTCCTGGGTGGCCCATGTGAAAATCCTTGAGGATTCGCCTTTGTAGCGTTTTCGGGGTTACCACCCTTTCATTATATAGCAGAACATTATCACATAACAAAAAAACTGTCTGATATATGCTTATCTTTTCCTGAAATATTTGTTTTCGTTTTCTTTATAAATTCGTCATTCACTGCTTCGTTTATTATTTCCTGTAATGTGACGGGAAGGTTTCGAATTGTACTACATAATGATGTTCTAATATCTTCCTCATATCGTAGAGCTGCAATTACGTAATCTTCTAATGGCTCCGTTTTCTTTGGTATTAGTCTCGAAAGACCATCTGCATACCCGATTATGTTTGATGGAAGATACAATTTAAAGTTATAGTTTAATAAAATAGTTCCCCATCTTAGCAATCTATTAGCAGTGTAGACAGGTAGACCTTTCTTTGATCCAAATATTGTCAATAACGGCTTGTGGTCCGTCTGTAAGGTGACAAATCTACCGTAAATTTATGTGTGAAATCTCGTAACCGCAAAAATAATCCCCAGCTCTTCTTATTCATTTTTGAGTAATTTTGTTTGGCTGGTAGCGACGTTCTTGACGCATGCGCGATGGGTTTTAGTGTTCTATCCGGCATTTTATGAAGTATACACGCCCCAACACCATAGGCACTCGCGTCACTCGCGACTATTATTTCCAATTTTGGAAATAATGCGCTAACAATAAATCTGCTGTTAGAGTCTTAATGATTTTGTCGAAAGTTTTCTGACATTCATCTGACCATTCCCAAATTTTTCCCTCTTCAACAGTTCGTTTAGGGGTGCGCGTAATTTGTGCATGTTGGGAATAAATTCTTGATAATAATTTACTAAGCCCAAGAAGCTTTGTAATTCGGCTAAATATTTTGGAGCCGGCATTTTTTTTATTGCCGTGGTCCTTTCTGGGTCTGGTCTTCTTCCTTCTTCGTCAATAATATGGCCCAGATATTTTATCTCCTTCATAAAGAAGTCACATTTATTTTCCTTTACCTTAAAACCGTAATAGCATAGTGTCTATTATTTGCTGAAATATCGCCGGCGCGACCTTGATCCCGAATGGTAATCTCTGGAACTTATATAACTCTTTATGTGTGTTTATGCACAACAAACTCGAGCTTTCCTCATCAACTGGTACTTGTAGATATGCTTATTACGTAATGTCCTCCGTTCAATTTTGTGAAAACTTCCTCTGGACTAGGGAGAGGATAGTGATAATCCTTAATCGCTGCATTTAATCCCGTCGAGAAATCAGCGCATACTCGAATCTCACCCGATTACATTTCACGTAAACCGTAGGTGCGGCCCATTGACTAATTTCCACCTTTGTCAATATACCGGTTTTCACGAGTCTATCCAACTCTCCGTTTATTTTTTCTAATGATGAGAAAGGTACATTTCTTTTCTTCTTCGATTTTTGCCGCCATTTTTTTACACCTCCCGAGGCCGGCTGAAAATACTTTGCGGAAACTCTCCTTTAATTTCTCCTTCAATTTCTCTGCGTCGGTCGATAACCTTTGCTCTTTGGAAGAACATATTTATCGATAAATCTCAGAGGTCAAATTTCTGCATCCAGTCAGTTCCAAATAAATTTTCAGTATTTTTTAGAACATACATCTTTAATTTCTTGGTCATACCGTTGGACGTCACATTTGTGATAATTTCCCCCATAAATTTGATTTTTCTTCCTGTTACTGACCAGGCTATTTATCTATTCTCAACATGGTCGGTTTGTTTAATTTCTTCCACGTCTGTAAGCTAATAATGGTTAAATCTGATCCGGAATCTAATTGTAATCTGATTTTTTTGTTTAACATTTCTACTTGTACGTATTTTCGTATATTTATCCCGTCCGCTTGGTCAGTTCTAGTGACTCTTACTCGGCTTTTGTTTTCTTTCTTTGTTCTACAGTGAGAACTTTTATGCCCCACTTTATTGCACGACAGATAAGTCTTATAGCGGTATGGACAATCTTTGTACCAATGCAAAGTCCCACAGTGATAGCATGGACTGAGTGGTGGTTTCTTCTGAGTTTTCATTTGACTTTTTGTAATAAAATAATTTGTTTGGTTTGTTTTTGAGGAGGCAAAAAACGTGTTTGTCGTTGTACTTTTCGTATGTGAGCGACGCCAGACACTTCGATATCTTTCGAGTCCTTTTTTACGCTTATACATCTCTGACAATCTTCAGCCAATTTTTGTAGCGTCAGTTCTGGTTCACTCTCAAGTTTTGTTAGAATTCTCCGTTTGATCTCGGCATCTTTATTCGAAACCAGGCCTTGGACGAATATCAAACGTTTAAAATTGTCAGGGCTGAGTTCCGATAACTTAAAATCATCGCAGATTTTGTTTACTATGGAAGCGAATGTTATATAGTCTTCGCTATCCTTTTTTGTTAAATTTAAACATTTCCACCTTTTGTGGAATAGTGAAGTGTTCGGACTAAATAATTCCGTTAAAAGTTTCACGGCTTCCTTGAAAGTCAATTCATTCGTTTTCCTCGGTAGGATGTAGTCTACGAATTTAGTGTATTCGCTTGACCCTAGTTTCCTCAGTAGTAGACGTACTTTTTTCGCGTCTGACCAATTCCCGTAATCAAACTCATATAAATCTTCATATCTTCTGAAGTAAGCCGCGAAGGTTTTGTCTCCGTCCGGTGGATAAGTCAAGTCTTTGATAGAGCTTCATATAGCATTTTGCGAGAATGCCGCTTCAAGGCATTCTCGCAGAATGTTGTACTTTATTTGTTACTGCCCGTAGTAGTGATTCTTGTAGTTCTAGTTGCGTCTCTTCGTTTTTCTGTTGAATTTCCAATAGTTTTTCTTCGTTTTTCTGTTGAATTTCTAATTGTTTTTCTTCGCGTCAAGTCTGTCTTTCCTCATTTTTTGTTGCTGCTCGAATTGCATTTTCATTAGTTTTAATATAGTTGCCTTAAAGTCTTCCATGTTTACACCGTAATTTTGTGTAACTATTTTTCCTTTTTTCTCAGTGTAGACTTCAGGTCTTTGTCGCTTGTTGTTCTGGAACCTTAGTACGAAAAAATTTTCCTGGATAGAATTCGATTCTGTTCTGGCTGACAGGTAAAATTCGTGTCTTCGATACCACTGTTAAGGTTGGTGTCCCCCCAAAAATTTTCTTCTTTTTTTTTTAATCTTTTTTTTCTCGCGTAGAACATGTTTTCTTTTCTCAATATGGACGACCGATAGCAAAAAGTTTTTTTTTTTTTTTTTAGATTCTCCGCGTAGAACTTCGTTTCTTCAATATCCTCGTCGCCACTGCTTTGGACGACCGATAGCAAAAAAGGTTTTTTTATTAGATTCTCCGCCTAGAACTTCGTTCCTTCAATATCCTCGTCGCCACTTTTATGGTACAAGGTTAGGACCAAAGAAGAACAACACGAACACAAGAGTAGAAATAACAAAGTTATATTACACAGAATGATAATACAAGACGTGGAAGGTGTTATTATGACTGTCAGTCTAGTTTGGAGTGAACTACTATTGGCTCGACTCGATTCCGTCTCACCCCTCTTTCTTGAGAGGCGCAGTATTCATAGTGTCAGGAAGAGTTCACTGTCGTTATAGGTAAGGTCCCATAACAGTTACAAAAACAGCGTTGTTGAATTAAGCACATTTAAATCATGCAAACCGAGTTATTGTCAACATAGATTTTAGCAGTAGTATTAACACATATTTCTTTGCTTGCTGGCATGCTGACTACTACAAAATTATACGCAACAATAAAACAACTTAAATACGTTACACTATCCTTATGTAGCCACTTACTGTTTATTATATCATACTAACGCAGTTGATTCAGTTATATTGTAAAGAAAGAAAAAGAAAGAAAAAGAAAATAGTTTTTGTGTGAATTTGTTTCTGAAAGATTCTTTGTAATTCTTTTTTTTCAATTTGAAAGAAACAAATAATCAATAACAAAATTTATTTAAATTTGTAAAACAGTGATCGAAGATTGCTTATTTCTTCGTTTTCACATGTCTAAACCGCTACAAGTATGTATTATTTGTATCGGTCTGCCCATTCGAGGAAAGTTAATAAATAAAATGTGATTACCGGCAGGGTTCGAGCCCCCGTCCTTCTTTGTTGAAGAAACCCCCATTTGATCTGGTGTAATTTAGACCGTTCGCTCACAGACCAGCAATATTATACTTTTGAAGAATGCACATCTCGTCATTCATTTATTCCCGAAAGCAGATTTAGGGTCATATACATTAGCATAAACAAAGCAATTTCTAAAGAATTAATGGATATTTATTTTTAATCTGACATTTTTATTAATTTATTATTTTTATTGAATAACTCTATTTGAAATAGACACCTCAAGAAAATAAAGGAAATGTGCTCACCTGCGCCCCCACTTTGTAGGATAAACCAACATTTGATCTGATATGCTTTTGACCACCCAGTCAGAAAGGATGAATTAAACCTTGCTGAGCCGTAACGCTCTTATTGCAAGCTTTATATAACATTTATGAAATCAAATTAAAACAATTTCTTTTAGCATAGAAATTCAAAGTTATTTTTTTACTTTTTACCGATACCGTATGTAGCGACTTACCAAATTGAAGAGTTTCCTATTTACAGTGTCATTAGGAAGCAAACTAATCTTTGCTTTGGCATTTTTGTGATATCTACCTGTATCAAAAGACTGCACGCCAGTCTTTTGATACAGGCAGATATCACAAAAATGACAAATTTAAAATAAATTCTAAACTGAAAACTGAAGATAGCGTTTAAAAAAATTAGAAAGACTGACAGATGTAATGTTTATGTTTACTAGATTTTTAAGAAGACTCATGCAAGATTCCGGTAAGAGAATATTTGTACAGTCTCACTAAAGCCAACGCCTACTAAACTAAAATGCGTTGTTGGAATTTAAAAGCTTTCACTTAATTCTTCTTTCTTAAAATTATTAACAGTATGAATTTGTGCTTGTAAAATATTGTTTTATTTTAATAATACGAGAACATAGCAATGATGGGAAAATCTTGATTAGATTTTGAAAGTCATAACTAAAGTAATTTAGTAATGAATTAAGATCATATAATGAGAATTTATGTTCGTACATCATGCAGTATTATACGAATGTATTAAAATTACATTAATGTACAATTAATGTTATCACAGTCTAAATAGACGATCTAACTTCTAGAACAGTGATTTTCAAACGGTGTGCAGCGGCATCCTGATAGGTGGGCCACATATTTTTTTAAAGATAATTAATTAGGCAATTAAAAAATAAATAAATGTCTTTTTTAAGAATTTTAATTATTAATTTTTATTACAAATTATAATAAATTGTTTTGTTTGTGTTAATAAATAAATCATAAAATGTATACTCTTTTTTTTACTATATTTTGATCATCATAATTTAAGTGTATAGCTGAGTTTAACTATAGATTCAAGTGTGCCGTGAGGTGAAAAAAGGTTAAAATCATTGTATTAAAATATATCTTGACGTTGCTTAAAATGGCGAATCAAAGTATTTTAATTTAGAATTGGAAGAACAATTTTGTTAGCTGCCGAAAATTGATCCTGAAAAACACATAACAATTCAAAAACCAAGAAACTAGAAGATTCTGATTGAGTAGCCAATTATCAGCGAAAGACTATAAATCTGAAAGAAAATAACAATCAAAGAAATATCTGTATATCTATGAGGCAAAACAACAATTTGATTTTCATGACAGCTGATTTGGCAAACATCACAAAGTGAATTCATTTCTCACCTAGTGTCACATAAATATCTTATTGTATCAAATCCGTATTAAATGACACCTACATGTGTGTACCTGCATGTGCGCGTGCGTTTATTTTGTGAAGAAGAAAAATAAGAAGGTAAAAATGTAAGATTAGTTTAATGATAATAACCTAGGCCTCTAAATCATTTTACGTGATTATGCGCTATAAATGAACTAATATTTTGAAAATTAATTAATTTATATATTTAGAGAATATAGTGAAAAATTTCAAAGTAGTGTGAATTAGAAACTCCCAAATATCTCATGTCGTTCACATAAACGAAATTGCAGCCCTAAAAATATTTAATAAGTTTTGACATTTATAATTTTCGTCATATTTTTATCCAAAAAATAATGTGAATGTAATAGGCTGAAGTATAAGAGCTTTAAATTGTCAACACCAATCGTTGTCATCTCTGAAACCCTAGCACATGGTTTCTTTTAACTCTTCCACGAATCTCTAATTCCTACAATCTTGTTTACATTTTCCGGAAGCTTTTTTCAGCTTCCAATCAAGATAATAATCTCTTATTTTTTCCTTATGTTTCATCTTCAATACTGTAGTCGGTTAGCAAAGCGTTGTCTACGATATGGAGAGTTCATCATTTCCAAATGCTATATTTGTTTTTCGAAATGGTAATCGGCCTGGGTTTTAAAAGACAGAATATTGAACTATTTTTTATTTTCTATAACAGTATATGTTTTTCTATACCATTTAAAATGAAGTCATTTGCCCAAATCATATTTCTCTTGAGAAAAAAAGGAACAATATTAATGAGAGAGGCCAAAAAAGAACGGGAATTCTGGAGACAGAACAGGAAGATTTACAATGCATTTAAATGTTTGAAGATAACATTTGACTGGAGAGCAAGAAGTGCGAAGGAAGAAAGTTTTAGCATAGAATTTATGGTTACATCGAGCCATTTCAACAGTAAAATAATGTAACACAGCTTCCAATCTAGTACTGCGCTTAAATTTGTAAGGTCGGGGTACCAAAGCTTATCAGAACAATTACCATTAAAATATTTATAGAAAAGGCAAATGAATAAACATACCCTAATAGCAGCTTTTTAGTTGGAATAAACAATTGCAATACATTGCGTGGTCATTTTCACGACGGTCGGTATAAATCCGGAGGTAGATTTGTTTTTCTCCCGTAGCTAATGTGAAAGCAATTACCGCCCTGCTGGATGATGTGCGTGCGTCATTCATACCCAGCAGGTGAGAAAAAAACGAATGCAAGATTATGCAAATATTTGCAAGCAAACATGCATATTAGCAAGAGAGAGAGAGAGAGAGAGAGAGAGAGAGAGAGAGAGAGAGAGAGAGGGACAAAACTTAACTGTCAGAATATCAAAGAGATTATATATATATATATATATATATTGTATCTGTTCTATAGTTTTGTGATTCGTAAAATATCCTCACAATTTATTGCTTGCAAGTTTTATTCTCGTCTATTGCTTTACTGACCTGGCGTTATACCAAAGGTGAATACACAGGGTGGTTTAACGCGGAAGCTCATACACGTACATATGAACCAAGTACAAAAACTGCCCAATCTATTCGGCCAGTGTGACACTGGCATCGGTATCTATAAACCCTCCGTTTTGAGTGTAAGAAGAGAGGTGTTGCCACCAGCTTGTTATGCAAAGTTTGTTAGATTTAATAAAAATATACAAGTGTGTCTGTTTAGATTAAGGACATAATAGTTGTAACTTTTCTACTGAAAATCCCTATTGATAGAAATAATTATGCATTCATGTGAATAAGTATGTGTACATGTAAGCGTGTGTGATTTTGAGAACGTGAAATTTGAGAAAGAGAGAGAGAGAGAGAGAGAGAGAGAGCGGGAGCATTCGTAGTTGTGAGAAACGGATACCACTTAGTTGCTAACAATCCAATTGTATTGTCTTTACGCGAGTACGCGAACGATTGAGTGGAGGAGGAAAGCCACTAGAAAGGGACTGTATGTAAAATTTTGAGGGGAGAGAGAGATAGAGAGAGAGAGAGAGAGAGAGAGAGAGAGAATGAAAAATGGATACTCATAATATAGGTGCGAGCAAGCCCACATTAGTGGCGTTACGAGTGTACGCCACCGAGAAGGTGAACAAACACTGGGAAGAGACTATAGAAAAAATAGACAGGAGAGAAGGAAGAGATAGATAGATAGATAGATAGATAGATAGATAGATAGATAGATAGATAGATAGAGAAATGCAGGATTTTCATATTTATAACTTTAAACTGTTTTGAGCACGAGGTGACGTAATTGTGCATATGTGCGAGAAAGTGCGGTATTCTGAACTTGTTTTCCAGATGAGACCCTTTAGTAAAAGGGTCCATTATTTAACAAATTTTCTCCCGAAGTTTTTGATTATTTTTAATTCTACGTTTTAAACCGATCAATTATTCAGCCGCGAAAGAAATAACAACGAAGAAATAATTTTTAACCAAATTTAAATTTGATTTCTGTACATCTTGAACTTGTCTTTTACGAGCGTCTCCCCAACAATTGAAACGATTAGGCTGGTTCCTAAAGACATTTGCCATCATTATTTTTCATTTGATTTTATTCAGCGCATTGATTACCACGTGATAGATAATGCATTTTCCTAATTAAAAAACATATTTTCACTTATAAAATATGTTTCCTGCAGTGTGTATGTTTGCAGCTTAGAATATAAGAATAGACGTACAAAGAACCCAGTCTTAAATATAAATGTGTCTTTGGATGAAAATAGTTGCGTGTGTGCGTTTTTCTGTGTAGGTGAGGAAAGTGAAAGCAAGGAAAGGAGGCTGGATATGTAATCGATGCAAAAAGATGAAGAAATAAAAATATTTTGATATAAATTTGCTGCAACAGCACATAACGTATTTATTGTCTTTGTTGTCCAAAATGATATCATGAAACCAACTTCACGAATTATCGCGAGTGGCATTCACAGGCAACGCTCTTTTGCAGCCATGTTAGCTTTTTCCAGTCTTCTGTGACAGGATAAATGCTAAAGGGGTATTATTATTGCATGTGAACATTAGGATAAAAGTAATACAGTATTTATAAAGTAAGTTGAAATCACCCATAAAAAATGCCGCGAATATCAACTATTTTATAACACATTTTTTATTTAACACTTTCATGCGATGTGCCGATTTCAAAGTGCGTAATCTTGTTACATGGACCTCGGATTTGTCTTGAATATATGAATTTTATTTCAGCAGCATAAATTGTAGTGCTCTTTGAGGATCTTTCGCGTAAATGTCTCTTCAGTTTTTAACTGATGGTACCTAATGTTCATCAACAAATCAAATTTGTCATTGTTCTATTTGGAAAATAATCGGTGTCGTTTAACATTTTATTTCACATATTGATTACGTTTAATATGAGTAAAAAATGAATAATCAGAATTTCTGTTCCCAAGACTGATTTGGCCTGACCGTATACGGAGCATCGCCTAATTAGGTTGTATCAGCCAGGAAAATTGAGGGACAAATTAACTGACCGGAGCATTTTGTATTAATTCAGATTTTATATTTCTGAGTTATTTGATCAAGCACAATCTGCAGTCATAGATAGCTTTTGTCATAAACAAGGAAAAGCACTTTGCAGATAAATTTGTTGAAAAAACATCAATAATATTAAGCTTGCTTTTAGCAACAACAAAACCCCCAAAAAACAAAACAAATAACGCTTTATTCCTTCCTTCCCAATCACGCTGGAACATTCTTCCAGTTACCTATTCATTTGGAGTAAATAAGTAAAATGAAGCTGCTGGAACAAGAAATGTTATATTCATGGTCAGAATGATGTCAGAAATAACAAGAGAAATGCAAAGCAGTACACATGTGTTTCATAGTTTATAGAAAGCCAAAAGTTAAACATGAAGAACTTGTTGAAATATTAGAAAATCTGGATCTACACGGAACGGATATATATCTGTAATCTGTATTGAAAACAAATGGCCTGTATGTTAATAGATAAAGCATTAAGTTAGTATATCAAATTCTCACCAAATTTATTTAACGTTTACACTGAGATGATTATAAGCGAATTGTAGGTGCTACCAGGATTTGGTATCGGCAGAGGTAGTTTTAACAGTGTACACTGTATTGATGAAAGATGCAAAAGTAAAATTCAAAGAAATCTAAGACCATGTAGTAGTGGAAAGTAAGAGAAGATTGCATTATAAGAAGGTGAAATGCATGGTGGTGAGCAAAAGAGACATACCAATACATAATTACATGTCGGGGGCGTCAAAGTTAAACAAGTGTGAAACATTCATCTATCTTGGCAAACTGCTATTCAATGAATACCGTTCGATTTGGCAATGAAAGTTGTTGACACTAATTAGGAATAGATAACTGACGCTTTTGGCACAATGAGGTTAAAACACATGGAATATTTAATACGCAGCGGAGACAACTAAAGTAAGAGTCGCAGAAGAAATTATCAGGTAACCTACTTGACAAATTTGTACTAATGGAGGGAGGAATAAGTACAATAGGAACAAAGAAAGGCCGTAAAAGAGACAGAATTAAGCAACAAAAGATAGGAAACTGGGGATAACCATGATCGCTCACATTCTGGAGGGACACACGTAGATAGATATTTAGAGAGAGAGATAAAGAAAAAGACACACACACACACACACACACACACACACACACACACACACATATATATATATATATATATATATATATATATATATAGAGAGAGAGAGAAATGGTGAGAGAAAGAGAGATATAGTAAGACATTTAAAATGAAGAGGGAGAAGCAATTAGAAAAGTAACGCGATAATAAAATTTAAAATTTAAAAATATATTAAATGTTCTTAAGTTTAAAATCACACATACCGTATATACTCGCCTATCATGCGACATTTGATGACCTAATTTTGAAGGTATTTTTAAGGGAGTCGAATCATACACGAGATATAAAATTAGCGTATGTACTGCTGGCCCTGGCTACACCGTTGACCAAACTATATATCCATTTACTGTAGTCAAATTAGCTACAAAATTAGGTTTTCAAAGGTCAGATGACACGCGAGTATATACGATATATGATAAATTACTACATGCAAAAGTGCATGGATTTTAGATGTTCATGTAAGAATAGGAATTAGCAATATAAACTGCTCACTGTATAAAGCATAGAAAAAGCTTAACTACTAAAGATATTGTCAGTAATCTTGCATAACATTTCAGCCGTGAAAGCAAAACAAGAATGACTATGACTTCTGAAAACTATTTGGTTATTGCATTGCCGTAAATTTGTTTTTAAATCAATTCATCACCAGCAAATGTTCGTGAGTGCCAATAAAATACCTACGATTCTGACGATAAACTATTTCATTCCATAAGAAACAAAGCGAATATAGAAAGGAACTCTGAAGATGAAGTAAATACTCAATCAGTTGAATATCCAACGATGCGAAAATATCACTCGAGCCAGTTCTGGGTGATATCCAATTATCATTGTATCTACGCTTGTTTGGTTGGAGCAAGGAATGTTATATTCCGGATCAGTATGTTGTCAGAAAAATAGAAATGCAATGCAAACGACACATGTGTTTCATAGTTTATAAAAAAGCCAAAAGCCAAAATTTGAACACGAAGAACTTCACCCCCCCCCCCAAAAAAAACAACTCTTCAACTCGACGCCACTGATTTCAGAAGAGAACAGAATTTAAAAAGTATAATGGAATAGTGCAATAAGTAGAAAAATATTTGTGAGGTAATATTTTATTACAGAACAAAAAGTCTTCTCTTCAAATACTTTGTTTGTATAGTGGCATATCAACTCTTATGGGTCATTTAATGGCGAAATTTAATTTTCTTGGGATCATTAGTAGTTTATTTTACAACAAATTATTACTGGTAATATTTTTCTTTATTTACAAAAGTGTATTGATGTTAATATTTTGTACTATGAAAATGTATTACTAGTATTTTTACTATAAAAATGTCTTTTTATACTTTCATAGTGTTTTGACGCCAGTTTGGGGATTAGCTATTTGCCCATACCTTAACTTAGGTATCTCCACGAAATCGCTAAAAAAATGGTATAGCATGATGAAAAAGACGCCAAAATGCTTATGTTATCATGAAGAGGAAAGACCAAAGTTTTTTTTCATTATTTTTAAAAAGTTTCCTTCTTTTTAGAACATTCTAAATTTTGATTAAAAAAAACATTGTTTATCTTTGTATCACCGTCACTAGTAAAATAACATACACAATTTTTAGCACGTTTTTTTTGTATGACACCCATTATTTTTGGAAATCTTGCAAAAATAAAAATAATTGTCGGATGTTAATGAAACTTTCTGAAAGTATTCACAGATGACGGAAATTATTATAAATATGTTGTTTTTTTATTAAAGTCATGGCAGAAATATTTTTTTATTATATTTATTACCCCCCCCCCCTAACTAATTTTATGAAAACTCTAGAAATTCGCTCGCGTCGGGTTTAGTGATTACAATAGTTAAAAGCACAAGACTTTAAAGAATGAAAATCATGTTTTTTTTTTAATTGGACTCATTGTACCTGAAAATCAGGTCTGAATTGTAACATACAAAACTCAATAAAACAAATATATATTTAATTTCAAATGCTTTTATTTGCTTTTAGTTGTTTTTATGAATATGGACAATATTTTCTGAAAGGAAAAAAAAAATTTCGATGAAAAATGAATTTTTAATACAGTTATTTGTTATTTATTTAATTATAATAGATTTTTACATTAATTTGTTAAAATATTGTAAAATTAGTTAAAAGCCGCGTCGGGTTTCCTAAGTGTCCTTATGAGATAGATCTTTTTTTAGCGCTTTGTAAATTGTATCGTTTTGTCTAATCAGAAGAGAGGAAGTAATTAAGAATGTAATTTTGTGTTTATAATCGGGCTCTAATTATAAAGTACGGAAGACCAACCAGAATACAATTAAGTTGCGTTATTTGAGTTAAGCATTGTTCTCCGCTGTTAAGGCCTTTAATTTTGCGAAACACGTGTGGAGAAGTTTATTTGATTTTTCAATTTCAACTGAGAAGGGTACCTAAAAGTATCAGTATCATCTTATGAAATTTATATGATCTTATTTTTATATTAATCTCAGTTATGGCATTTTTTCCATAAATGAAATATCAAAATTAATACTAAAATGAATGGAAATACAGATAACACAGTAAAATATTGTAAATGTACATAAAATTATAGTATTTTATGTACACTTCTGATAAAATTTCATGTGAAAGGTACCTATAAATTAATTAGATACCTTTCTTATGAAATTTAATCTCATTCGTAACAGTCTTTTTTTAATTCTTTATAATATATTTACCATAAAGCATCATAAACGTAAAGGTATGTACAAAAAAATATTAGAGCCTTAAAAATAACGAGGTAAATAATTTGTTCACTTAAATGTAAAATATTTCACTTTTTTCCTTCCGTAGAACAAATTATCCTCACGGAATCCATCAATAGGTCATTCAACACCTGTCAAATGACGCAAAATTTTATGACCTGCTTTGTTTTATTTTCAAATATTTGAAATAAACATTATAATTTCTGATTTTCTTAAAATAAGTTTTTAAAAAATGATAATTGATATTTAAAAAATTTCAAACTGAAATTTTCATTGATTTTATGAAATGGAAAAAAATGGTCAATTTTGCTGAATAAAAAAAAAACAATATTTTTAACGAAATTTTCGGACGTGTTAGGAACGATTAAAAAATGTAAAAAAATACCACAAAAGTACTTTGATCTTTTCTCTTAATAATAACATGAACATTTAGACGATAAAATTTTGTTTTCGTCAAGTTTGGCGTCTTTTTCATCATGCTATGCTCTTTTTTTTACATTTCGTGGAGGTACCGACCTTAACTCTAACAGGTGCTATAACCTCTCGTTCAAATACCGCATAATCATTCTGAAATAGATTTCTATAAAACTGAATATCAGTTATCATTTGGAAAGCAAATAAAAACATCTTCTATTCGTCGTCTAACATGTAAAGAGCATCATTTCTAAGGCTTTGATTAGCAAATTAACCTTGCAAACCCGTGATATCGAATGATCTTGATCTCTGTCGCTGGAGGCAAACTCAATTTTTAACAAGGAATAAGATTGCAATATCATTAATTTTTAATAAGGGTGTATTTTGCAATAACTTGTTCTCGTATTTTAGATGGAATTCAGGATTCTTTCATTTTAACGATATTAATCTTTCTGAATTGGATTTGGATATTTTAATTTTATGAAATTTATGAAGTATAAATAACATTGCCTAAGAAAAATAATTTGCCTGCGTTATTGCTCACATTAAAACCAAAGACTGTAATACCAAAATAACTAGAAAAATATACAAGTAATAATTTATAGAGAATAGTTTGCATCAAGATAGACTTTTAAAATATACGTCATTCATGAATCTAAAACCAGATAAGAAAATTAATAAACATCAAGAAAAACAATATCTCAAAAAGTATTAAAAAAAAACTCGTCTATTCAAAATCAAATTTTGTAAATAATGTGTTTTTCTTTATTTAATCAGATATGCAGTTGTATCTTCCATCTTAAGAAGAATGCAACATTTCAAAAAATTAATCTATAAGCATAGATTTTACATATGTATAAATTTACGACTTTGTGCAAATATATAATCTACATATATTCATGAATGTTTAGGCTAAATTTGTTTTTGTTGATTACGAAGTTTATTCAAGTATGTGACTAATAAACAGACTGAAATTCTAAAATAAAAGTTGATTTAATAGCTTTAATATCAGCCTATAAAAGTGTCAGATTTTGATAATTTTCAGTTATATTCGGCTGGTCTCTATCTCCAAGTTAGGAAAGCAAAACGTTATTAATCTGAACTGTTGATTGATCACTCGTAGGAACATGAACGTGACGACCAAAATTGTATTTGGCTCAATTTCGACTCAGGATAAGTGAACCTGTTTTGTAAAAAGTGAACTACTCTTTGTTATCCTTAGTAGAGGACAATCAGTTATAACGCATTCTATTATCACCGCTTTTGAGTTCAGGACCCTTTTCTTGGGAGTATATGGTCCCACTCCTATTACTCAAAAACGTAAAATTAATAAAGAAGTAAAAAATAACCACTGACTTACCTTTGATCAAAAATATAATTCGTCTTAAAAGCGAATCAGTTGTAGTGTGCAATATCTACTGATGAAATTACTCAATAAACTTTATGTGTAGTTGTATTGATGAAAGAAATGGTTATACCTTCTTTGTGCGAAAAATATGTTATTTCTAGAAAGTGTAATCCACAATAAATAGCTGCTGGTGAATGCTGAACGATTTCCCCCACAGATGAAGAGCAAACTGGAGACAACAGAAATGTTGTTCTACAGAAGGATACTGAGAAATCGATGGACGGAGTGAATAAGCAACTAGGAAGTCTTAAGGGAAATGGTAACAAAACAAATGTTCAAAACAGAAAGAGACAATTGAATTGTCTTGGAAACATAAATAGGGGGGAGGGCTTGGAGAACATAACTCACACAGAGCATATTGAGCGCAAGAGAGATCGGGGAAGGAAGCCGACCTGACGAGTTTGTGTGAATGGATGGTGGAACAAGATGGCGAGAGACTTGCTAAAGGGACGAACGTTGCTACGTGCTACAAGGGACAGGGGGTTGTGGAGAGTCATGATTGCTCACGTCCTTATGGAACACGGTAGACAAAAAAGAAACTATATTCAGTTAGTATTTTCAATAAAATGTTGATAAAGGAAAAACTGACTTGCTTTGTGAAGACGCCGATCTAATTATTAAGCAGAAAAAAAATGATTTCGATATTCGAGATCATTACAAATCTTGGCTTGGTTCAGAAAAAAGGCGAAATACAAGGAACTTTTTTCCCGAGGATTGGAGTAAGAAGTGTTTCATGAATCTTTCAAGTGATTGTACCTGTCTTGAAAAAGTATCATTCGATATTTCTCTTTTACCTGTGTTCGAACGTCGACTGCTGGCGCCAGTGGAAAAATTGCAACAACTCCAACCACAACAACTTGAATTCAACTCTGATTTCTCATTCATTACACCATCCGAACATTATATTTTATCACGATCATCGATACATAACTTAGTAATCGATAATATCAATGCATTTTTCTAACAAAAACATTTCCTATTTGTTCTCATTCAAATGGCATCTAGAGCAGGCTTAAACGGTTAAAAAAAGGTGAAGGTCATATTGCTCGCAGAAAAGGGTCGTAAGAGTTTTAGAACAAAACGAGTGAAACAAATGGTGCAAATACCCTAATGAATCCTAAAGAGGGTATGTCTTAATCAAAAAGAAAATAAAATGAGTGCGAGAATCTTTAGAAGCAACGCAAGGAAGATTTCAAGAGAAACACCCAGTCGTCGTTAAAAGCATTGCATAACCATTATTTTTCTTAGAACAGTTACCTCCATTGAGGTGCGTTAGAGTGTTAGTACTGGAGAATATCAACATATAATTACATGTATCCGGTGGAGAGGAGTTTTTTGACAATTCCCATTATAGAGATACTTGGACGCGTCTAAATATATTCAGAATTAAAATTCCGTCATTCTTTTAGTAAGATTACTAAATATCCAGATATAAAATCCAAGAAATCTTTGATTTTAATGAGAAATATGGCATCTCTTTTCGGCTACAAGCTTATCATATTCCAGTGATATATTTCTATTAGATATTTTCGAAATATCTTCTAAATGTTCGCCAGTCAAAGACGAATATTGTGTCTTCTTATTTATGCCTGGAAAAAGAAAGCCCAATTTAGGTGATATCAAAAATACTGAAAAGTTGGGTGATAAATTTTGGGTGATAAATTTTGAAATTTCTTCTTATCTAGACTTCTGCAAATATGGCTTACTGCCATATCACGTTGGCACACGAACCCCCGTACAATCACCAAAAGTAATCAACGCTGATCCTGGATGTGTCTGGTGGTACGGATGGTGTGATCTTTGATGTGCGGGTGGTGTAATAGATAATGGCTTGGGAGTGTTAATTGGATAGCCGAGTTCCAGTTCCAGTTCCAGTTCCAGTTGGGTTTGTTATATTCACTTACAACTGGGAAAGGTATGAATCCACATATTCTCCTCTAGCTATGGGTTAATTAGTAAGACTTATATCACTAAACCATTATTATATAAAAAATCTTACAATTTAAATATATTTTCTGGATTTAAATAACCTGCAAAGGGTTGATAAGCCGTACAAAACGAATCGATCAATCAATTCTGTAAATATCTTGCAGGCTGATTACTCTGTGACTTTTTTTTGTAAATAGAGGAAGGTTAAATTTCAATTACCTCCAATTAGAATTTTGTGAACATTTCTGAATCGATACAAAAGGGATATTCAACCAGTTTAGATGTAATACGTCTGTCAAATTCTGAGAAAAGAATGATATTTTGTTGGGCATATTTGTTCCCAACTGAAGATGTGTGTTTTTGGAAATATGCTGTGCACAGACAGGAAAGCTGTATCTTCCATCCTTTGATAGTAAATTGAAGAACAGTACTTTCACCTTTAGATTTAATTGATCTGCCAACTTTGCACCAATGTCAGCTACTCTTCTCTGTATCGTCAAGCGCGAGACACTGACATTCTAGAATACCCCATTTTTCTTTAGACATAAACTTGACACGGCAATTAACATGCAATTCTTGAAGAAATCATTCTTTGTAAATGATTTTCTAGTGGCAGAATTTTCCATGGAAATTTAAAAAATTATTCTAGTTATTGTTTAATTTTCTGTACTGGCTACTTTAAAAATCTTTATTCCTTTGTCAATTTTTTTCACCAAACTGGCTGATGTAATAATCTTTTCATGCAAATTGCATTTTGTGTAAATTTTGTGATGCGTGCTTTCAAAGTTTCGTCTCACATTCTTTGGGATGGACTCAGTGACACAACTCAGTTTCACGGTTACTGAGGACAATGAAAAAGTGTCTTTGTCTAATCATGCTTAAAAAGTCGTCCCTCTATTTTTCATGCATGGTATAAAAGATATCACTGAATTTTCAAACATTAAATTTTTCAAAAAAGATCTCAACAGAAGTCAAGAGAAATTTTCCCATGAAATATATTCGTAGGTGAAAAATATCAAGAATAAAACAATTCAGGAAAAATATTCTGACAAACATTTTTTTCTTGATTCTTGAAGATGAAAAAAATATTAAAGTGATAAATATGAAAACTATAGACAACAAATTTGTTTAAATCCCTTGATTTCAGTAACGAGTTGAATCTTTTGTCGGTGTAGTCGGAAGTAGATTTTATGGGGACGCTTAATGTAAATGAAATTGGTTAAAAGCTATAAAACGCACTGCTTTCTAAAATGAGTCGATACTTGACAAATTTAAGTAAAAATTGGATCGATTTGAAATAAAAAATATGAAATAGTTAGCCTAGTATTTTTAGAATCTAATTTAAATTCAACAAAACAAATTTGAAAAAATATAAAAATTAAAAATTATTTGAAACAAATCTTTTTTAAAATTCAGTTTAATTTCGACACAGTGAATTTAAATAAATTACCAAATAATTAGAAAGATGAGAAAAATATCGGACCTACAGATCGCGGGAATCCACATAAGATGTATTGACGGAGTTAGTTTCTTGCCTTTTTTCAACTTTTCGAAAATATAGTAGTTTTTATTTTTACTGAAAATACGTATAATTTAATATTTTTTCAAAATAAAAATATAACAATAAACGAAGAAATCTGAATTAAAATGGAAATAAACCTGATACTCAGAATAACAAAAAGACATGAAAAATGCAGAAAATGCAGAAGGTAGGCTTGGAAGATTTGATACTCACAGGACATAAAAAAGCCACGGGTAGGGTCAGCGAGTAACTTACCTGACGAGCATGTTTGAATGGATGTCGGAACGTAGGGCTGAAAAGCTTAGCAAAGATTCTAAGGACCACAAAGGACAGGAGGTTGAGGAGAAACCTCATCACCCGCGCTCTAAAAGAAGTCTATCAATGTCATTATCATTTTCTGAGACACTTTTATGAAGTCGGATATGAAGTCTTCAGAGGACAAGGAAATACCGACTGTCGGCGTACCCAACACACCCACCGTCACTTATTCGGGAGTTTCAAAACAGTTTCGTCACATCCTTACTATGAGGCATACTTGAAATTGATGTAACTCTAGTTTGGACTGAAACCAGTGAATAGGATTTTCACTGTGAATGAGATAGAAACACGCACACGCACACACACACACACACACACACACACACACACACACACACACACACACACACACACACACACACACACACACACATGCGCACGCGCGTTCTGATGGACTTTCCTTTACGGTATCTGAATTTAAGCGCCTTACTAGATTGGCTGCAAGATCTCATCATTTTAAAGTCGAAATAGTTGGATATAACGGGAAGTTCTATGCTAACAGTTTCTTTTCTCGCACTTCTCGCTTCTGGAACTCTCTTCCGGCTTCTTGCTTCTCAGTCAACTTTGATCTTCAAAAATTTAAATGCAGTGTCAATTGTCATGTTCTTAAATTCTGCTCTTTTATTATTGTTATCGCCCCTTAATAATGTTTTTCTTTTCTAATATTTCACATTCAGTAACCTCGTGTGTATTAGTGGCTCTGCTACCATCCTTAAGTTTATGACACACACACACACACACACACACACACACACACACACACACACACATGCACCCATGCACCCGCGCGTGTGTGTGTATGTCTTTTCCTTTTTTCTACGGAGAGTTAAAAGGATTTATTAGATACAATGATATTGAAATATTGGTTGATTAAAGTCATGCCTCCACAAAACTTAAACCCGATCTTTTGAACGGGGGTAGAGATTTATCCCTTGTTTCCTCTTCAGCCTAGGATTTCTGGTTGATTCTAATGTCTTCTCATTCTCATTCACTCCCAGTAGTCCCTTGCGTCTTAGAGACATCATCGTTTTGCTTGGAGTGAATTGATTAAAATAAGGAAAACATATTTGAATTTCAACTAAACTTCCTTGTATGTGACAACACCTTGCATATCTCTACAGGTGCCACGAGAGGGTCGAATAGAATCTGTAGCATTTCGTGATGAGTGACGACAGAAAGATCTGCATTCATACAAGAGATAGTTTAGAACTGGAAAGAGTCGTTTTACAGAGTATGTTCACCAAAGGCACACACCTTATCCTTGTGTGGAATACATCGTTACTATTTATCGCTTAACTTTGGTGTTTTTTGAAAAGTGCTATAGACATTGATAATATTGTTCAACATGTCTTGCTATAATTCTGTTTCAGCAGGATAATGCCGGTCCAGTTGATTTCTCATACTCAGCAAAAGGTTTTCCTGGTCAGCACGATCGAAAGTCGTATGCATGACATGAAGTGACAACACTTGACACGTTCACTAAGTCCATTTACATCCTTGCTACATTACGCTAAGTGCTGCAATATGCGTAGACTGATGTATCACAGGATGGCATACATCGTCTGCAAGAACACAGGCTTTAAAGTATATTAATGCGCGGTCTAAGTAATGTTCATACACTTTATTTTGGAACACGTGCACACATTGATCTGTATATAGGATCATTTGCTGTAATCCAAATATATTGCTGTACGTTTAATCTTGACTAAATTTGACTTAATATTCAGGCTGTTGCGACGGGAATTTCTGTCATTGTAACCTATTCTTATAAGACTGTTCGGGGCTGCTATTATTAAGAATTCAGTCTCTTGTTATATCTTATTTGTAATTGTGTTCATATAGATTAATCTGGAAATTGTTGGTTTTCCATTAAAATGTTCGTTCAGCTTTACTCGCATTTTTAGTCACTAAATTAGGGAAATTATTTCTTTTTAATTTTCGCCGTCCATTACACAGGTAAAGGCGTGTGCAACATTTCTCTATGATAAACTGTTCGCGTCTTCTTTCTTTCTTTGTTACATTTTTTCAACATCCTCATGAGTGTGTCAAGTATTGTAATCAACTTGTTTTCTAATTTTGTTGTTTAGCATACGAAAGTCCCCAGATACCTTACCTCACTTGATATTGTCAGTGTGTTAATTCTTTAATAATATTTCAGCTGTTGAGTCTAGTTTCCAAATCTTTGTTAATTTTATTGTTATTATCATTTAAAACTGAAAGAAGTACGGCTTACTTTCATAAACAGAATTTAAAGAGAAAAATGTGTGTATTTGTATGAAAACGATAAAACTATAAATAATCATGAGTGGGGCAGGAACATGCTAAATATTTAAAGAATCGAAAATATTTGACGCTTAAATGAAATATAAAAGAATGAATTAAAAGAAAAATACACAGAAGAAAGTGTCGAAAAGCAACAACAAAAAATAAAACTGAGATGAAAAAAATGAAATGATAAAAAGAATCAAAAAATATAAGAAGGAAGAAAGAAAATGAACAAACCTAAAAAACGAAGATGAAGAGAACGATAGAAAATAAGGAATAAAATGAGAAGGAAAGGAAGAAGAGAGAATAAAAATGAAAACAAAAGATCAGAAAAGATGGAGAAGAATAAAGAAACATTTTAAGACAAAGAATGATCTAATATATAATTTAGAAAAAGAAAAGTATATTTCATAACTGAAAAAAATAACAAAAATAAAAGTAAGAAATATGAATTACTGAAGGTGTAAAAAATCTTTCAACAAAAGAAAAGCGGAATTCACGTAAAAATGATTGCGATAGAACAAGTGAAGTATAACAGATAAAAATGACAGAGAAAGAAAAAAAGAATATAAAAAAAACAAGAGGACATTTTGTAAATGGCGCAAAGATAAACTGTTAAAGAAATTAAAGAATTGAAAGGAAAAAAATGAATATAAAGTTAAGAAAGTGTAACAATCTATTTCAGAAATGAAAAACTATTAAAATGTTTATTTATGACATCTTAAATGTCAGAAGATATTTTGAAATATGAAGTTAAAACAAACAATGGAAGCTGTACTTTGTTAGGTTGTCGATAATGTTTTACGTGCGTCATTACAAGCTGTGAAATATTTTTAATGACAATTAAAGTTTAACTTTTTAAAAAGCGGATTTACAAATAGATTCAAATAACTAGAAACATAACAACCTTGATATAAAGTAAACATAAAAATAACGGGTCAAAAAATTTAACTGCATGTTTTACCGATGTTTTTCTTTATGGTTTCCTAAGTGTTTTTTGTTCAAGTTTTATCCTTCTCCATATTTTGATGCTCATTATAGGGATTTCCATTTACTCGAAATATTTTTAACTTAGGTTTTCACTATGCAATATAATTCTTTTTACTAATCCAAATATAGCTGTCTTCTTTTATGCGCCAGGTTATTTCAGGATTTGGGTAATAATGACTACACAACTTACTATCTTTTTTTGCTCTTAACAACTGAAGACCCATTATGAATTCATTCCCTGTTCTGCCATCCATTCACACAAATTCGTTAGGTTACACGATGTTTTCCCCTCCTTATTTTGACTGTAGTATGAGTGGTGTACTGTTATGAACTCTTTCCTCATTACGTGTCCGAGACATTTCTGATTTCAAGCATAAGTTTCATTATTGTTCTTATTTCACTTTCTCATTGTTCACATATTTTGTCCAAGGTACGTTTAACATTCACCAGTAAAATCACATCTCTTGTTTTAAGTCTCTTCATCTGTGAGAAAATTGTCCAGTATCCAATGCCATATAGGAGATAACCAGACTTGAAACAAGAGATGTGGTCGTATTTTATAAAATGCTTTTGGGCAATTTATGAAACAAGTACACTTCTTTCTAAAGGTATATGTCTCGCTCTGTTACCGTTTTAATAATAAAAATAAAATTCCATGTTCCAGTGTCTTCAAAAATTCATACACTGTCCTTGTTCTATTTTGGGTCTAATGCTGATAACATCTGTATTCGTTAGAATCATAAAAGTAAGTTTTCTTTTTTGGTTTATTAAGCGAATTATACGGTGGAGCTCGTATTTTTATCTAGCTTCTTTCGTATTACTATGAAAATAGATCTGCTGGCATATCGTATTTGGCAGCTATCATATATAGATCATTTATTATTTCAGTAAACTTACACAGCTCAAAACCGTCCAAAGCTGTTATGACAATATCAAAAGGTCCAGCTGCTTTGTTTCTGTTCATCTGGTTCAGGGTCAATCTTACCTAGGATTTAACACAACTACCCCTTTCATTTACCTCTGCTATTATGAATAGACTCTCTGATGTATTCATTCCATCTTTGAAGTGTCGTTTCTGTGTGTATTAGAAACGTTTCCTTTATCGATTTTAATCATTCAGCTGATAAGCACATTTTCTACACTGCTATTTTATTTGTCTTTTTATGCATGTCTGTTACTGGGTATATGCCATAATGTTCCTGTCTCTGTGCTGAGACATTCGAGTTTCACTTGTTCATGTCTGTTTTTAATGCATTTGCGTTGCATCCTATATTCTGTGTCATTCCTTGATTTTAATGTTGTTTCTCTTTCATTAGTTCTTCCGATGCAGATTAACTTTTCAGACAAGCAAATATAACAAATGTATCCTTCAAAAAGGTTAAACATTCTCATTTGTCGGCCCCGTTTCAGATACTTTTCTCGTTAAATTTATTAATGCTCGTCTTCATAAAAAGGGAAAAAAACATATTTCTTACTATTTTAGTTGTATATATTCTATTACATCTGTTACACATATGTATTTAATTTATATTTCTAAAGTTCATATCAGCTTTTCTTTCGCTACTACATCTGTGTAGGTTTAAAAATTTCGCGTTCAGTTTCGTCGCGAATACACTGCATAACATAACTATATCATTGATTTTTCCCAGCGTTATTTCCATATATTGCGTCATTTGTGTTTATTTTCAGCGGGAATGCTGGGAGCTAATCGCATGGATCTGCTTAAGAATGACATTTGTGGGATTAATAACATCGAAAAAGTTGGCCTCCGACACTGAAGCAACAAAGGCTAGAAATAAAAGGAGAAAAGAAGCAATTTAAGACTGAATCGACAGAATACTTTGATAAACTCATACAAAATGTCGGCCCTTCATGGCGTTTGGATATCGGAAATGCTCCACACACACACACACACACACACACACACACACACACACACACACACACACACACACACACACACAAACTGGCATGCACACAAAGAGCAGATGACGCATTCTAAATGCTACACAAGAACATTTTAATGCATAAATTAAAGGAATATAACTTCATATATTATTATGAACTTGACAAGATGGATGGATTATGTATTGAATTGACAAAGGCAATAATGAATAAATGCGAAATGTATTATTAGGAACATTGATAAAAATAAAACCTGAACAGTGCTCGATAGCGACAAATAAAAATGGGAAAATGAATCAATATAAATTAGCATAAAAACGGCTAATGTCTAAACTATCGGCAACATTTTTTTCAGATCAATGACTAAAGATGGCTTCAAGCGAATGAATCCTTTAAGTCTTAAAGAAAACAGCCCTCATCAGATATTATAAACTGTCACTAAAGCATTACAAACAAAGAACATTACCAAATAACAAACACCCTTCACTTGAAAACTAAAACGTATAGCAGAAGCGAAAATAATTATGCTAACTTTCCAAAAGTTAGGAAGGAAACTTTTAGCAATATTAGGAAGAGCGATAAAAGTGTACTTAAGAAACCTATTTTTCTAAAAATCATTATTTTAAGGGAAAGATTTTATAAATTTCAACGGATAGTAACGATAATTTTCGGCCAATGGGTACCGAATGTTTCCTTATAAGGAAACGGTTATTCTCGCCATTATCCTCCATTATCCTTAGGAATAATTATTTCCAATTACCTGCTTATAATTATAAATATCCAGGAAAGATAATTCTAGTTATATTTCAGAGTAATAAAATCACTCTGAGAATCTGTTGATTTTCTGTATTGTCTTGTTTTCCATAGAATGACGTTATTTAGCGGAGAATGATGGAACGAAAACGGGATAGCATCGATAGAGAGAGTCACTCATGCGCCAATATCTGAAATCTGAAAACGTCAAATGTTACGTGCCAAATATTACATTACTGTTGCCAATTCTAAGGAAATTAGCACCGCACAATCATCTGAAAAACAGCAGGTGGTGTCCAAAATGTTCTGAATTAAATAAATATATATTTGCATTTATAATTACGTTTACAACTATTTTGGTGTGTATCGCTACGAGCGTATTTGATGGTATTTGTATTTGGGTACAGTTACTAATATTTTATTATGCAGTTCAACATTTTCACAATAGAATTGGAATTGCCCAAAAGATTTTAACCTTTTCTGATATATTTATATGATAAATATACCATATGAATTTCATCATATAATATCTGTTTTATTAGAAATATTTATAACAATTTAGTAGAGTGTAATGAGAATATTCCCGGTGATAAACATCCGATGTTTACTCAAAACAATACCAAACTAATAGTATTTTGTCTTCTCGAGCTCTTAACCTTCCAGAAACAAGTTTTAAAAATTAGTAATAAATAATCAGTTCGTTTTTCCTGATAAGCCATAACGCAGCATCTTTTATAAATTCGTTTAACATCATCGTCCTGTGATATTTCCACCTACTGCAGATTTCAAACTTCAAATTTTCATTTTTAAGTCTTTCAATCACGGTGAGCTATTTTTATTCGGGCAATACATCCCACTAATAGTCAGGCGACTGGGGAATATGTACTTTTTATTGAGACTCTATCTTCACACACATTGTCAGCTAAAGCTAAATAAATTCTATCTGCCCATGAGGCGAAGACATGTGACTTCATTCTAGCATCGACGATTTCAAAATAGTTTCATTTAATTTCATTCACAGGGGTGGGGTCAACCAGCGGTATTTTTTTTCCTGTTATTTTTTTACACATTATCACAAGTTAGGATCATCACCACTAGTAAATATTATCAAGGAGTCATTTCCTAGACTAAATGACTATATTCTGCCACCTTGCCAAAAAAAGAAAGTTTTCAATGATAGCAGATCAATGCAATATATCGTCAGCATCTCCAGATATTAACCCAATACAGAAATCCATGGTCTGTCATTAAAATAAATGTAAAAAAAATTATAATATTAAGAAGAAAAAATTATAATAATAATTGATTCGATTCTTTAGCGTGTATCTTTTGGAATTAGTAATAAATTAAAAATTATGATGCACTTTCATGACATAATAAAACCTAATACATATAAAACAAGCTATTATCAATGCATTTAAAAGAATAATAAATAAAACTAGCACAATATATTGATCCAATAAATAGAAGTATTTCTTTAAATTTTTAACAAAGTCCATTAGCTGATATCAATTTTATTGCGCAAATATTACTTAAATAACATCATATAGTGTATGTATGCGTGTTTGCAGGTGTGGCGAACGCGCATTAGTACAGATACAAAAGAGGCCTAGGATCGCATTTTAACACCAGTTACATCCGGGTTTTAACCGCTAGCAGCGGAACAGGTTGGCATATCTAGTTACGGGCCTCCCTGCAAGTGGCCAATAAAAACAGGGGAAAAACCAGCAGTCGGCAAGACAGTGTCTTGTGAAGTCAGCCCGTGGGCATTTTTATTACTCAAGTTGCTGTGATTTCTAGGCAGTGTTATTTTTGTAACTTCCCGTATCTTTCCCCTCTCTGACTATTACCACCGTAGTGGCTGGGAGCGTTAGGTATTTCCTCCAACCGCAACACATTCTTGCTTTACATTGGTATAGCATGGTTGCAGCGGTTTTCTTTTTATTAACATTGTAAATTTCACGAAGATTTTTTAACATGATTTCTTGCATATGACGCCGGCTCCTGTGCGTTAGGGAATTTGTGTGTCTGATAGTCATTTTCGTCAGATGGACTAAAACGTTATTCATCTTAGGTATCTAAACAGGAACTAGTACTTTAACATGCTTAAGCTATTTGTAATATGATCAAATTAGAGGAATTGCCAACAGAATGATATAATTTCTTAAGTTGATAGCAAGTTGTCCGATTACACAAATTGGCAAGTATTGCGTTAATATTTCTGAAATTCTGGCGAATGTTCCACTGCTCTATTTCTATCTATCTATCTATCTATCTATATATCTATCTATCTATCTATCTATCTATCTATCTATCTATCGTAGTCTGTTCATAGCTACCTTGTGTTATCGATCCTAAAATATTAACATCTCGTGATACAAATTTCGTTTGGAATACAGAATATTAATGAAGCAAACGTAATCATCTGTTTTATCAGCAAAGAATCTGTTGTTACTTTTGTAAATTGTTTTTCTTTCTCTACTCTCTTTCCACACGTTCATATTCAAACATACACTCACATCCACATTTAGATATATAAAATTGACTACGTATGTGCATGTGAGTGTGTGTGCGTTTTTGAAAACACATTGAACCGTTGAAAGAAAGGGGAAGTATTGAACAGTGAAACACTAAATAGAGCGTAACACGAAAAGAATGAAGCAAATTGTTCATTTAGCAAGAGAAAGAAGCTAGCGACGAAGAAGTGGGTAGACATGATCATTGGGTAAAGACACAACAAAAATGGTTTCAAGCATTTGTTCTTTTCGAATCAAGCCTGTGGGAAATTTGATACCCATGTTCTAACTGGGACACGAGTCAGTCAGTAATTACCGGCCGTAGATAACCAAAATATTGTCAACGTAGAAGAAAAAAATGGCTACGATTAAAATTGTCTAAATTATTACAAACCATTAGTTGAATAAAAATGCCTCTCACCTTATAACTACTATTACACAACATTGTTTTCATTACATTCACATATAGATATAAATATATGCTTATATAGACGCAGAAATAAATTGAATCAGCATCTAGCTATCTATGTAAAGAAAAAGTTGATATACATGCGTATAAATATATATATTTATGATTAGGAGTATTTATATGTAGAAGGAACATTTACAGTTGTTTTAACAAATAAACCGAGTTATTTCAAAGTTCTACTCTATTTTATTAGAAGCATTTGAAAACCAACATGTTTGCACTATTAATGTGATATTATATTTTCTATTCACAGATTGGACCGGCAGCAAAGCGTCTGATCGGTTGGTTTGAAGAGCGTGGAACCACCTCTATTGCTGTCGCTACCACCCTGACCTGTTAGTGTTCTAGCTATGGGCAAATATTTAACACCCAAACTGGTGTCAAAACACTAAGAAAGTATAAAAATAGATTTTTTTAAAAATAGAAAATACCAGCAATACATTTCTGGGAAAAATGTTACCAGTAATAATTTTTTGAATAAAAATACATTTGGTTCTCGAGAAAAACCCTCTTTACAAAAATATGTCAATGAAACCTAATTCTCACAATACATATTCTATTCAGACGAACCTATCGTAAAAATCTTGTTGGTATTGAGTTTGATTTTCCGTAAAACAAAATAAATCAGACTAAACATATTGGAACGGGCCTAGTGTAATGAAAAGAGCACTTTTATGAATTATAGGTAAAAATTAGTGACTAGATGCAATTTGTAAAACAAATACTTACAATTCGGGTATCAGTACTTTTGAAGGCTTCACTGATTTTATTACTTTTCCTTAACAGCAAAATAATAATAATATCATCATTTTGATGCGACACCAAGCATGGCTCTCATGGCTTCTGTTATTAAATGATGGGCTACAGTGAATATACGGTGTAGTACCACAGATTTTCTTGTTTAGTTCCGTATGTCTTTAACAGGCTAATGCACTGTACATTTTTGTTGATGAGCAGGAATAGTGGAGAGAATCAAGGTAGGGTGTCAAGTATTTTTTTAAATTTGGAGAATAAAGCAGCCAATGGAAACTGGGAGACACACCTTAAATCAGGCATACCATCTGAGTAGACTTGATTAACCAACCTAAGGTATTTTTTATCAGGGTTCAGCCTGCAAGCTTTTTTGAAAACCTGTCACCATATCACTGTCTGTGATGTAAGTTCCTGGTAGATTCTTATCGAAATGTGTTTCATAATATTGTGCTTCGGATATATGTAACCCTGTGTCATTTTATTGGTGGGTTGCTCACTCACTTAACCACCACAACAACAAAAACGCCACCCGGAACTTAAGGGTGACGTATTTTTATCATTTTCATGTTTTTTATGTATTTCATTTCACATGAGAGTTCCCCCTCTTGATCAGAGTTGTGAGAAGGCCTGTTTCGTTGTAACAAGAGGAAAAATGAAAGGGAAAGTAATCGTTAGTTTGGTGGGAAGGACGAAAAAAGAAAATGTGGAATCTATTACTGCAACATTGGTGTATGGAAGTGAATAAGAGCGAAATTACTTTCTACTTACCTCTTTCTCTTTTGGTACCTTCCTAAGGGAAGGAATAAAATTGGGTTCAAATTTTGCCCTTTTCTTTTACACTCTTTTTCATATTCTTTTCTGATTAAACATTTTTTCATGCATTCATCAGACTTTTCGCTTCTTTATCAAGTCAAACAGGTATTGTAATACAAACAATAATATGGAACTCCCATATCTTTTCATTTAAGTAGAAGACATTCAGGCTTTAACAAAATTAAATCTATACAAAATCACATAGTTAAAAGTCTGCTCCTCGAGTCTTAGATGGTCACACCTATGTTCTCTATCGTTTAATTCTTTTAGTGGTATTATCCTAGCGAAATGATATTATCCTAGAGAAGGGGAGTAGACGAAAATATTGCACTAATAATAATAATAATAATAATAGCATAAGTTGTGACAAACTTATAGAAGTAGAAAGCTGCACTTATAACTATCAAGTAAAAGAAAAAGATATCGGATTATAGGACCTCTACGAGAGAATATATTGGATTGACAACCAGAATGTGATGACCTGCGTCAGCTTCGAATTATGTTAGACAACCTATCTAGAAATGGTGTCTCGATAAAACACAAGTGTTACTCACAAAACGAAATCTTAATTAATCATAACTAATACTGGATCGGTCATCGCCCAGATCAACAAACCCATACCCTACCTCCGAGAGGAATAGGTCTGAGATCGAAAAGACTGCTGCTAGTCCACACCTTCACAACAATATCGGGCTGCAGGTATCCTACAACAGGATAAATCCTACCGATGACTGTCCACGTCCCAACACCAACAGGTTCCATTCAACAGGGAATACAAAACTGGTCCAGGGAAAACAATAAACAGTTTCTTAAAGCCGATTATAATGCCAAGTATAACCCGTTAGCGTTTTCAAACACAGAGCAGACGTGTCGAATTTGGAGAGAAACGAACGCAAACGTAAGACCAAACATAAACATGATCAAACTAGCGAACGTATGCAGAAATATTATCAATCGGAAATTGCTGACAGGCATTGATATTAATCAAATAAAAGAAAGACTACTGACAAATTAAAGAAACAACACAGAGAGTACAATACACAGTTCAACAAGCGAAACAAATGACGTCAGACTCAATAGGAAAAATATTTCATGGTAAGAAATAGAAAACAAATTGAAACAACTCAGGCATATTCCATGGAGATTAGACCAACACAGAAACATGTCGATGAAGTTGCAAACAATTTGACTAAAAGAAACATTGAGGCTGTCACCACAGGAAATCTTTACAAATTTGAAGTTCAAATAATTGCTTAATGGAGTAAAAGTCCAAAACATGAAGGAACGCAATAAAAATTAGAGAATAATTGTTTAAGTTGGCACAGAAGATCATTTCTCTAGATACACTGGGAATCATTTCCTTTAATGAGTTACTCTGTGCTGCTCTTAATGCATTTATCAAAATGTGTGGGTTAAAAATGAAGAATAGAATAGAAAATCTGTGCAAAAAACAATATTAATAAAGTTGTCAAAAGAAAGCTGGGGTTAAATTAAATAACTTTAATAAATCATGTTGAAACTACATAAGTTTCAACATGATTTATTAAAGTTATTTAGTTTATTATAAAAACTGCTGAGTGGAGTTTTTATGGAGATTAAACTAATATTAGTTTAAGACCTTTGAAATTTAATAAAAACTATTTTTTCTTTTATTTCATAATATATACCGAAACATGGGTAATGGAAAGGATCTAATAACTGCTGAAAAACAGGAAATAGCAAAATTATAGAGTAAAGAATGCCCACATTGGAGATATCAAAAGGAGCGTCGCCGAGATCCTCAAACGATAAGGAGGGCTGTTGAATATATAACTGAGTTGAGGGCTAGAAGCAAAGAGGCTTTTAGAACTTGTCTCCTGGAGGAGAACATAAACTAAAGCGTGTTATAGCGAAACAACCACTTTTAACCAGTGCCCAGAGCTTTGAAAAGGTTGGAATTGAGGGAATCAAAAAGAAAAGATGTAGAATAATTTGGATCTGTTAAAAAATCTCCTAGGCAACCTCCTCCTCTCACTAAAGCAATATTTTAGAGCGTCAAAATTGTACCAAGAAATACATGAACATTATTGACTCGGTTGACATTCAGTGGACCTGATGGATGGGCCAAAGGTTGGATTTTATCCGATGCAGATATCTCTTTGGCAATAAGAAGACAGCAAGGAGATGGCAGTGTGATGATATTGCTGGAATTGTCGATCAAACCATCATTGGGCCATTCAAAGTTAAACTGAATAGTGTTAATTATTGCAATTTCATGGACAAGTCCCAACCTCATAGTTTCAAAGTGAAGTGTATATTTATACACATCTATACAACCTTCCTATGTATCTGTTGAGGGGTCCTCCCCTTTTTACACAAATGGACTCACCCAAGGTATACATATACTACTACCAGTTAATACCCGGGAGTCAGTACGTTGAGTCAAGTCAGTAGTAGTAATAGAGTCGAGTCGGTCGGTAGAACAACGTAGCGGCAAGAGTCACAGTCACGAGCACTTAGACTCAGTAAGAAGTCATACAGCGATACGTCGATACCAAAGACTTTATATAAATTTGTCAACTAACCCCGCATTCCTGGAACTACTAACCTGTATTACCAGTTTGTATTATTACGTTAATACATTTATTTCCTATATTCATTGTTGGCGTTTGTTATTATTTGCTACCGGATTTCATCACGGAATCCACAACAGTATCTATGGTTACCCGTGAATTGTTTTGAGCATAAAAGGTTTACAGGAGAGAAGATAATGGAATGGCCACCATCAAATCTCTATCTGAATCCGATCGAAAATCTATAGTCAATTGTGAAGAAATTATATGGAGGTAGTAAGAATATGACAGTAAAGAAGGCCTATGGGAAGCAACTCAAACTATCATGTCGGAAATTGAACCGGTTGAAGTATAAGGTTTCACAAAATCATTGGATTACGTGATTGCTGTCTGCTATTGAGAAGCAGCGTCACTATATCAAGATGGAAATGTTCAAAGACTTATCATATATGTTTGTTATTTGTTGTATTATAGGTGTTGATTAACTCTTGATCATTTTATTACATTGTTATTGAAGTAAAATGGGATTTTCTGGTTTTACATAATAACTTCAAACTGCAGTTTTATAATAAATCCAATAACAAATGCTGAAACTACCTAAAAATTGAACTCAAGCGTTGTTCTGATGTTTATATTAATTATTTTAAAATTTTCAGAGAAAATTCAAATTATTGAGGTTTATGTGATTTGCATAATAACTTCAGACGGACTGAAAAGAAATTCTACGGAAAACAGAAATTCAAAGAAAATTGAAAAAAATTCTACCGAAAGAGCACAATTAAGTCTGAAGAAGCTTCTATCGAGCAGGTAATTCACGAACTTCGGAATAAAATCTGGGCAATTTAGAAAGAACCTGACTGTGACGGCGCGTGTATAAGGAGACAAAAGGAGGACCCTAATTATGCAGAATAGCATCTACAATTTGAAGAGTTCTGTGCAGAAGAGTCATTGAAAATGTGTAGTAAGTAGAAATCACCTGCAAAAGATTCCAACATTTTGGCGTAATTCTCTCACAAGCTCTTACAAGAACCTAACATTCTTTTAAAACTTAATTGGGAATGAACCACATCTGATTCCGGAGTGGCTGGTAAATTGTATCACATTTTAACTGACTAAAAATGATGAAACTAAGATCAGTAGAACTACAGGTTTACAAAATGTCGTACGATAATGTACAATATTCCGACCTGTGTCCGAACGGAACGCACTCATAACCAGTAGCCTTTTGCCTGACGAACAAAAATGCTGTAAACGAGGGTCTTAAGGATGCAAGGATCAAATAACAAAATAATTCTTGATGATTGTCAAAACAGACACAAAAAAATATACATTGATTGGATAGATCACAAAAAGGCTTTTGGCAGAGTTCCTCATAAGTTAATGCTTATGTATTCGCACATGACTTCAATATTATTAGTTGGTTCTCCTCTAAGATAAACAAAATTGATACGAAAATAGGAAAGCTTCTCGCATGCACCACCCACAATCAGACTGATCTATTGAATCCTCTAAGAAGAGAAGGTGGTCAGTGATTAATTGAACTGAAACTGTCAGTGAAAACTGCAGCCATGGGTCTTTTTGCTTACTTGCAGCAAACAAATGACTCTATGTTAAAAGTGGTTCTGAAGCAGAGAGGTTACCAAATTAATTGGCCTCTCTGACAAAAAAATATATCTTCGAAAAATAGAGGTAAAAAATGAATGAATTTCCAACCAAAAAAAGCAAAAGAAATAAAAATGCAACAAAACAAGTCGTTCGCATGAAAAATAAAATGGAAGAAAATAAAATCTCAGCACGACAAATAACTTCCCAGCGCAAGCGAACCTAATATAAATCAAACATTTACTCATCAAAGGCTGGCGTTCATAATTTCTGCTAAGGATCAGTGATGTCCAATCAGAAACTACCCATGTAATATTCCTGAAACTTAGCCTAAATAGCCTACATAACCTACATAGCCTTAGCGTACATGGGGAACATCGGAAGACAACTGACTGTCTAATAACTGGGTGTGTCTGATTGGTGCCAACAGAATACTTGCAACGACATGATAGAATTGCTTACTTTATACATTGGTCAGTATATCGCCCATTCAACATCTCGCGTAAAGGGAATTGGTGGGAACATAAGCCACCGCAAGTTGTACAGAACGAAGAGGAGTTTATCCTTTTCAATTTCAGCCTTCGGAGCTGATCGGGAAATCCTGGTAAATCGACAAGGCATAATTGTAAAAATCATGTTGAAAAAGATTTGTCTTCTGATAGATTTTTACAGATCCAGCCGACAAGAACACATCGTTGAAAAACTTGAAGAACTTAGTAAATACAATGATGTCGAAATCAGTAGAATAAGCATCTTACGATAATATTATCTGCTGTTATTGGAACTCTGGGAATCATATAAAAAGGAGAAAACAAATATGTGGGACATAGAAATTGCAAGAAATTATATTCATGGGTACTTCTCAAATCTTGCGTAGATTTCTCTCCATTGGATATTGAATAGCACAGTATCCATTCTTCTAATACAAAAATATTATTGTCTTTTGATTCATTGGTTGAAACTGGTTGGCAACTCGTATGACACAAAGTAAAGGCAAACTCGGCAATAAGAACAACAACAATAATAATGATAACAATAATAAACATAAATGTCGAAATATTGTTAAACCCTGTTCTTTTCTTAAATCGCACTCAAAGTGTTGTTAATAATAATAATAATAATAATAATAATAATAATAATAATAATAATAATAATAAGCACACCCACTGAAAAATTGTGTTAACCCGAAATGCAGATTCTGTGATAAATATCGAGAAACAATTGACCATCTTGCATGAGGTTGCACAGTGTTAGCACCAACCGATATATAAAACTCGGCATGATCGAGTGGGCCAATATCTGCATTGGAAAATATGTAACATTTACAGAAAGGAAACTAAGAAACTGGTATGAACGCCACCCAGACTCGGTTATAGAGAGAACATGTAACAATGTTATGGGACTTTACAATACACAAGGACGGAACAATCAAAGCTAATCGCCCATACATCGTGATCAAAGACCACAAAACAGAATTTGCTGTCTTATTGACATGGAAATGCCTACAGATTGTCATGTATCTTTGAAGATGCTCAAAACCTATCAAAATACAAAGATCTTGAAATGGAAAGCTAAAATATGCGTCACATGTGGACATCAATAATTCCAGTTGTAGTTGGAGTCTTTGGATTGATTCGAAAAAGTTTCGATAGGCTCAATGGAGGGATTCCTGGTAGCTCATACCTTAAAGTAATACAAAAAATATACTTACAAGTAGAATTCACACATTACGAAGAGCTTAAGCTATGTAAAATGTGTGTAATCTTAAGATTCTTTTTAGAAGAATATTACAATTGTTTGTTTAGTGGCATATGAACTCTTTAAGGGTCATTTAATTTTCTTCGGAACATTAGTAATTGCTTTTACAAAAATGTATTGCTGGTAATACTTTTGTTTATTTATAAAAATATATTTCTGGCAATATTTTTATTTTTACAAAGATGTATTACTATTATTTTTTTTAATATGAAATATTAAATATTGCTGGTATTTTTACTATAAAATGTATTTTTATACTTTCATATTATTTTGACCCCAGTTTAGGGGTTAACGATTTGTCCATAGTTGGGACCGTAACAGGTGCTACCTCCCCGGCCTTGGGAGCAACAGCAATAAAGAGGTCATACCACGCCCCTCAAAACCTGCTGATCAGCGGCCATGCTGCCAGATAGAGTTTATCGTCATACTCAGGACGTAAATAGTACAATAGCTTGCCTCAGCAAAGTCAGTTTTTTTTTATGAGTGTAGATTTATGTTTAAAGACAGAGGTGTAAAAAGTACTGAGAAATTTCCACTGATAAAATTCTGGTTTCTTTGTATCGGTTAATTAATGATTGAGTTACGTCTTATTAAAGCGACATTTAACGAAATGCTATTATATTTTCTGTTTCTTCAGCATCGTCTAAACTTTCTTTACTAGTCATCTGCCTATAAGAAAATTATACTTACTTAAGACCACGTTTATATTTTTTTTCATTGGTTGATTTGTGAAAATGAACTTCAAGTCGTCTTCGACTAAATTTAATGATGTCTATTTTAGTCCTATTACTTTGCTCGCCTTGCTGTTACTGAGGTAATAAGTACACATATGTGAGTAAGAAATTACGCTAAGTCTCGCCGTAGGGAAATTTAATTATCCTACATCAACCTATCTAAAGAGAATATTTTTCCTAATAGCTCGAAATTCATTGGTGCCTTTGACAAATAATACAATACGTGCATTGCATGGGATAAAAAGAAAACAAATCTATTTTGAAATATGTCGGCTACTTTCTTTCAGTTTTCGTAATCGACACTTTAAAGCTTTATTCGCTTTAAACTCTATTCTTTGTTGACGACTGTAGAAAAATCCAATACGTCAATTTCTTTGGCATTTTATAACTTTTGCTGGATTCTATGTTCTTCATGCTGACAGTTTTATAGATTTTCTCTTTATTTTCTTCCTGCTGAATCACAAAAACGTGGTAATATATGCTAGTTGTTTTAGACAAGAAAAAGACAAATGAGTGCGAAGAATTGGAAAGATTAAAAAAAGAAAATTATTGAAGTTCACTGAAAGAAAGAAATAAGTGAGAAATAAAAAACAGTAAAAAATGTCAAAGAAAATGCAAAAGAATTTAATAAGCTGTTTGTATTTCTGTCACCAGTGAAGTCGTTCGTTCACAACATAAAGAAAATAAATACAAGTTACTGTAAAAAAAACACAAAAATAAGTAAATCTATGTAACATATTCTTTGTTAGTCTTGGATACAGATTTTTTTTACCCCTTTTGATTTAGACTCTAGGAATTTTTAAGTGTGCACTTGCGAGAATTTATACCCTTTGGAATTATGACCCTGGATTTTGGAACCTGAATAAACCATTGATATTTTCTCACAAGCTGTTTCGTTAAAATTTTCACAAGATGGTGGATAAAACCTTCGACATAAGATTGATCCCTGAATTCTATGGAGAAACAAATGGTCAGCTTGTAATTTAGATTCGAATATGCAGAACACGTCTGTGAACTGTGCGAGATTATCAAGATTGAACGAATCCTTCTGCTGTGTTTGAGAGGAAGTGGGACTTGCGGTATATCGATAGCCGAGCAAAGAACAGAAGTCTGATATTGGGCAGATCAAACAATACCCAGTAACTGAGTTCATGATTGACACGTTCATGGCACACGGACAATTTCTGACGTGGCATTTGCGCCCTGATGATACGGTGGACGTGTTTTGGGCAGAACTGAAGAAATTTGCCGTACTAAACAGAGGAATGCCAGATCGATGAATGACGCGTGTATTTGTGTCGGGTCTTCCGAGCCATGTCAGGCAGTTACTTCGTGCCTCATCTATAATGTATGACATGACCTCAAGCTAACTAACTAACTGTTATGACTTAGGAAGAATAGTCCGAGTAGCCAGTTGTAGCCAATAACCCACTTTTACCTAGCAATCATCCATGAAATATAAATCCTGTTACAGATACAGATATATATTTCGCTAAGGACTGTGAGTAACGATACGCCGTAATGCATGCCATTTTGGTGTAAAAGCTACGTACTGATGTACGATGCTTTCGATGTCACGAAGTCGGGAACATAACTCGGAAAATATATATGAAATATGTAAGGAAACACCGCCAGTCATTTCCGTTTTTGTTGACGGAACACAATGCTTGACTCTCCTGGATTCGGGATGCCCTCGCTCTATAGTGAGCATAAATCTGTATCGGACTTGAGCCAATAAAGATGTTAAAGTAACCACAATAAATGGGAATTTCTTGATTCTTCGTGGGTGAAGTCAATAGTAGGTTATTGTGAGTTTTGGATACAGATCTTTGATCCTTTTTCATTGACACCATCAACATTTTTTATTTGAATTTGCAAGAGTGATTTGTTCCCTTTTGAAATTACTAGAAAGATTTTTTTATTTTTTCAATCTGAATTTCCGATTGCTATTTTCACACAGTTACAGTAATAAAATGTAAAGGATCTACGTAATGAGCGGTTAGCGCAACTGATATCAATACGAAAAGAAAATTCTTCAAGTAGAGATCTAATTCCTTCTGTTTCATTCACTTCACAAGAAAAAAAGCATGAAAAGAGATTTGCTCATCTATGGGGTAAATATCAGGGTAGATGGAGCTCTCTAGCCTTGAGTGACAGCCAGTCTAGGAGATGGACTACTCTGAATTTAAAATCGTGAAGAAGGAAATTGGAAATGACTTCACTATGGCAATTCACAGATAATAAAAAAACAGCAATCTGTAGAGAGCCATAATCGCTTTCGCCTTGAAAGGAAATAGCATAAAAAATGATCAACAATGCAATTTTGCCGATGTAAAAGATTTTATAACATTTATGTTATAGGCCAAAAAAAAGGCCGAAAAAATTCTAATTATCTATTAATACTGTGGCACAGTTTCCAGTCATACCATAATAAAAAATAAAAATAGAAAAAAGATTTTCTCTGAGTTTGGTAAAAGTATGTTTTTAATCATTTCATTCCAAGCAAGGCAATAAAGTCACTAAGACGCAAGAGGTTACTGAGTGTGAGAGAATATGAGAAAAACTACTATTATGGAGAGAGGACAATCAAAGAACAAGTATTAAAACAAGATAATAATTGATATTGAATTTATTTTTTGTAGATCAAAGTTGACTGGGAAGCCAGAAGCCGGAAGAGAGTTTCAGAAGCAAGAAGTGCGATAGAAGAAACTGTTAACATAGAACTTACAATTATATCTAGCCATTTCCACTGTAAAATCACGAGACCATGATAATATTGCACTTTGATTCGTAAATACATTACGGCGGTGGGAAAGTGACTGAAGCCTAGATGCTAGGTTAAGAGCAATATCATTGCAGATTATTCTTTGGATTTTATCAAGAATCTCTACATATATATCAGGAGCACCAGACCGGAGGATGTGGCAGCAATATTCAAAGTATGGGCAAATGGTAGACTTATAAATATGTAAAATAAATTCGAGAGAGAAAAAAATTGCCTAGCACGATACAGTGAACCAACTTTACTAGTTGCAGTTCTAGCAATTGATTTAATATAATCTTTTCACTTCATGTTAGCGGCAAATGTTAGTCCGAGAATGCGCAGTGAGTGACTCTATTGGAAATTAGCATCCGGCATGCTGATGGAAGGCTGAAAGGTATCTCTAGGATGTACACCAATACAATTATACACGAGCATATACTTATACATGATGACCACAACATTATCAAGGCATTTTACACTTCACTCGTCGGATACAATTTCTATTGCACAACATAAAAAGACACATTCCTGTGTACATTCCCAATACAGGAAAATACTTGTTGCCAACACCAATATTCTACACCATGAAAATAATAAACAAAAACTTCAAATTCTCGAGGCCCTCTTTATCAAAAAGATCCAACCAATTCTGAACGAAATTTATTACGAGATTAGCAACAATGTTTTGAAATGCATTTAACAAACATTTAATGCTATTTTGCATTTCTAAGATTTCTGGTTGCCCCTTACATTGAGACGCTTGTTTTGAAAAACAAAACAAAACAAGAAAAAAAAAGGAAGAGATCGGATGTACTTAGGTTAATAAAATGTACGGCGCCTTACTTGATGAATTTAAACTTAACATCAAGAAGCTAATTAGAGAACTAAAAAGGATTATTATACAATAAATAGCCATATTATGTCTATATTATTCAATGAAAAGTGTCTAAATGAAGATACGGTGCCTACACACACACACACACACACACACACACACACACATATATATATATATATATATATATATATATATATATATATATATATATATATATATATACATATGTATCTATGGAGAGAGAGAGAGAGAGAGAGAGAGAGAGAATATCATCTTGATATATGGAATCGGTACACACATTATCAAGATGGCACATTTGCTTAAGATTAATCTGAATTTCGTCCGCATACTTCTGCTTTTCCCTGAAAAACCTATGAGTTTATGTAGCAAGTTATACCCCATTCTTTACGAACTGCCACTACATATTCCTTGATTATATATCAATTTTACAACACTCAGCGTTGGCCTTCAGCTTATCTTTGTAACGCAAGAGATACTGGTGTCCAGGACGTTTGCTATAGAATTGCTTTTTTGGAACCGTGGTATGATCCATACTCAAAAAGTAACCTGACAATCTGAAGTGTATCTTAATAACGAACATTATGATGCAGTTATATGTTGCTGTTCCTTATTCTATCATCCAATTAAATACCATAAATAAAATGAAGAAAACACAAAAGACAAAACGAATCTAAATGATTTATTTCATGTTGATTAGGAGTCCAAGATACAGCAGAGCTGACATAACTACAGATTTTTATATATCAATCTTAAACTTCGGTGATATGTTACGAATGCTCTAGAGCACGTGACGAATGATTTGGGATGCTGAACTAGCCTAGCTGAATTTCTTGTTACATATTTCCCTCTTCAGGCAGATTAGATAGGTGTATGCATCAAGTGATTTCAATGACTTATCATCAATAGAATTTGAATTAAAATTAGAAGTTTGGAATCGCTAAAAATAAATAAGCGTTTGTTGCCTTTTTATTTACTGTCATCAGAGAGATGTATTGGATTGCGATGAATGGTCTTTCTCAAATAAATGTTGATATGAGATAGAAGATTTTGTGGACTGACCTACATTCCACAATTCCGAGTGAACGGTTTAAGCTCTTGCCTTTTAAGAAAACGAATGATTACATAATCTATCGTATGACAGTGACCTGACCTAGGATTATTTCAGGCGATTTAAGGTGACTTAAAATTTGAAATATTTCATTTATCCTAAGGAGAGTAATCTTATTGCAAGGCGATAACCACATAAATACATTAAAATTGATCTTACCGGCGATATATTTTCCTTGAACGTTTTACCAGGAGACATGTTCAATAGCAATGCACATTTTGACATTGCCCAGTACGTAAAATTTGTCATCTGACATGTGCGTACTAATTTGTTCCACAAAAGACTAGAACAGAATTCTTCATTAATCTCGGTTCATTGTGGAAACATCACGCACCAGAAAGGCCGCATACTTATTTCTTCCTATTTGCAAATAAAGGACATGAACCTATCAGTAGCCCAGACTGGTAGAGATTCTATAAATGAGTGACATACGTTTCCTTATAAAGAATCGGTTAATGTTAACATTATTATTAACCACCTAGTGGAGAACAGTTTTGTCCATCAAGAGAGCCACTTTGTTGTAAAAGTGGGACACGAAACTCATAAATGACGGAGAGTTTCCTGAATGACGGCCACTTTAAAATCATCTATCTGCAATGGTCAGGCTAAGAGATCACATCAGCATCCCCCACCTGCCCCCATTGTTGTCCTTTTATTCCCAGAGGTTTTTATGGGTGTGTAATAACTCAAGATCCGTCTGAGCTAAATAGCTTTCCGAACAATCTGTAATAACGATTTCTTTCGTGTTCAATTGCTTGTGCTGCACAAAACACAATTTTTCATACAAAATAATATTGCCTGTCCAGGTGTACATTTCACCACGTGTCAGACCTTTAAGGTGACAGTAGATAAACGTGAGAAGGATAGGATTGACCTATAGGCACTTACGGAAACACCCATATGGACTAAACAGACCATTGGTGAGGATAAATAGGGTTTTATTGGAGGGAGCCGTCCTAAAAAACACTTTTCTATTACTTTAAACTTTATATTTATTGTTCGCATAGCATCTGCTTCGTCATTTACGCTTTTATGATTACGAATTTAGTTGGAAATTCTTACCTATACCAACTGATGTTACTGTTTTGGAAAATAAAGATCTCTGAATAGTCAGATTTTATGTACCTTCCAATTTGTTTTTAGATCTTAAAACAGCAAACAAAGCACAATAAAAAAGAAAGACAAATTTCACTAGAAAATATGCAAAAAACAAACAAACAAAAAACAACAACAACAACAACAACAAAAACGATCTTTATAAATATAGATAGATTTGGATAGGAGCTCCATAGTTTAATTTGTTTTTGAAGCCTGCATTCTGAAACTGAAATTAATAATCCCGCTAGGAACAATGAACACAAAGTATAATCGTAAAAAGTAAAAGAAATGCTATCTATTCCTCAATCTACAAACAAAATGTTTTTTTCTTTGTAAGATGTCGATAAACTAGATCGTTTTTACACTTCATATGCTTGCTCCAACTGGCAGAATAGAATGAAGGGAGAAAGAGAAGATCTATTATCTTCATTATTCTAATTTTATTAGCAGGAAATAAAGGCTTTTGTACGATCACCGAAGTTAAGCAACATCGACCCTGGTCAGTACCTAGATCGGTGACCGCTCGGGAATGTTAGGTATTGTAATTTTCCTTGCAGTAACTTTTATTGATACGATGTCGTCTCTTCACTTCAACTCAGTCGAAAACGCGAGGCCAAAAAGTCACAGTGTGTTGTTTTCCTCGAGTTTAACGCCAGCCATGCTGATGGTGAACAGAAAAGCACAGAAATGTTCTCTATGGTTGTTAAATGAAAGCAATTTAATTTTTGGAAGCTTCAAAATTTACAAGCCATTGCTTGCCCCAGTTAACCACTGATTTAAGGTCCTTTTCAAGAGCATATGCCAGGTTTTCTTTGTCAGATCTGTCGGATTTGCTATTGAGATAGGAGTAAATTGTAGTGTCATCTGCATAAATACCTAGTTAGGAATTGATTACACCGAGGAAAACATTGCTGCGGATCAGAAATAGCGTAGGAACCATTATAGAGCCTTGGAGGACACCAGTTCGTGTGAAAGGACTTGGAAGCGAGCACGTTCAAAATGACCATTAAATAACAAATGAAAAAGTTTTCTTTTTGTCGAGCAGTCTATTGATATTTTGACATAATTATTAATCCCACCATGGTCATGTGTATATAATGAGAACGTCTTTCAGGAAATTGTAGGCATGAATATATTTTAACTATGTGACATTAAGTGTCTCAGTTGCATTAACATCATTTAAGCATCGTCACTACAGTTCTTTGTATAGTGTTAAATATTTTTGAGTCATTTCACCCCAAGAAAGGCAATCACGCGACTAAGGCGCAAGGGCTACTGAGAGTGAAAGAGAATGAAAAGTTTTTAATGCGGAGAAGTGAAGAGAAAGCACAATAAAAGAAACAGGTTTCAGAAAAACAGATGACGACGATTGGGGTTGCAGTTTTGAAGATCGTAGGTGGCAGAGAAGTTTGAAACCTGAAAAGAGATCCACATGCAAGATGAGCGAGAAAGGAAACTATTAGAATAGAATATACAATTGTATTTTAGCTAGTTCAACAATAAAACGGTGAGACCTAGTCGCTAACCCTAACCCACGCTTAAATTCATGCAGTCGAGGCACAAATGAGAAAAGCTCATTTGAACAACTGCTGTGAAGACAGGAGCAAGCCACGTCACGTCGACGAGAAAGTGACTGAAGCCAAGATGTCAGGATCGATTACATTACAGACTCTTCTTTGAATTTTGTCAAGAATGTCGACATATATTGTAGGAGCAATGGATCAGATATGTCAGCAATATTCAATTCACAGATGGTAGATTTATAAATGTGCATGATTTTTTCAATCGAGAAACACTGTCTGGCATGACACTGTGAAACAACTTTCGTAGCAGTAGACCTAGCAATTGATTCAATATAATCACTCCATATCAGGGGAAAATATGAGCCCAAGAAACTGCAAAGAGTTAATCCCCTGGAGGTTATCATCAACAGCGTTGGTGGCAGTCAGAAAAGGGTCTCTATGGTGATTAAAGGAATGTAGTTTTGTTTTGGAGCCGTTAAAACGGACAAGGCATACCTTGCCCACTAACTGGATGTCATTTTTGAACCCAGTTGCTAGTTTGACTTTATCCAACATTTTTGAATTGATACTAAGCCTTTATACTCTTTTGTATAGTATTAGGTGTACATATTGTAATTATTCTTGTATAATACACAAACATTACCAGATTTGTAAGTCTGAAAGTTATGAGTCTCTACTATACACAAGAAAAATATTTTAATCTTTTTCTAAAGCGCCTATGTCATCATATACATCGACTTCTGGGAGTGGTCACCAATAGTTATATCTATGGTACAAACTTAAATGCAGCAAAGAGTTCTACTCGCTAACTAAAAACTGCATTTAAACAAATTATTCATATATACATATATATATACATACATACATACATATATATATATATATATATATATATATATATATATATATATATACAGTGTAACCCGGATATAAGAGACCCGGATATAAGAGAGATTTTCTCTGGTCCCAAATTAGAGCCTGTGTTAATGTATATATAATAGACTAAACCCGGATATAAGAGAAACCCGGATATAAGATACTTCTTTTCCGGTCCCGACAACTCTCTTATATCCGGGTTACACTATATATATATATATATATATATATATATATATATATATATATATATATTTAATTTTTTCTATTTAAAAAATATGGCCCCATCACTACACAGAAATTACCATGTTTCAAAATAAAAACTAAAAATTTTTAATTTAATTATAAGATTAAATTTAAAATCCATAGCTCTATTCCATTCTCAAGCGATTTTTGGAATAACCTATTAAGAAATTTACTTCGCTTATAAGCACAGACAATCTTAATATTTAAATTGTTAAGTTTACGGAAAAATTCAATCATTTTGATAAGGCGTATTTGCGTTTTAATTTCCTTAGACAACTTATGCATCAAATATAAGTGACTTTCAAAATCAGTTTAAGCTAAGGTGAGGTAGGGGTGCCTCCTCACAAACAATGACATCCGTTTTTCACGCGTCGTCTGGGTTTTTCAATGATAAAAAGTTTTTGGCATTTTTACTTGGCTACTTAATTTATAATATTATACACAAAGAGTTCTTAAAGGGCCGTCAGAATATGAGTAAATCGTATTTTTAATATTTAAAAATTTATTCCTGCAAATTTAAAGTACTTTTCTACTTCTAATAACTAATAAACTATATGTTATTTTCTAAATATATATATAATAGAATTACATGCGTATTTTTTTTAAATATTAATCAAAGATCAAGTATAAATATTTAAGTTTCATCATTCATCTCTTTTTCAAAATTAAACATTATTTAAGGAAAATATTTGACTGTCTATTTCATTTCTTTAAGTAAATTTTTATTTTTCAAGAACTTATTAATGCATAATTTTTCATGTATGCACGAAGGACATGGGTCAATTAAAGGCCTACAAGCTCTAGCTCTTATTAATTTCCATTTTACTGTTGGTGTTATTGGTTTCTTTTAAGTGCCAAAAATATTTAGACAGACACGTCTGATTTCTGTATTTATTATTTTTAAAGGACATTTGATGTTAGTTCCAACTCCTTTTGAAATCTTGTTTTGTGCATCCGATGTAGATTTTAACTGTGTCTGGATCTTCAGTGGATGAAATATCGCATTGATAAACCAATTAGTCCATGCAACATTTATTATTGAGAGGACAGTTTTGAGGATGTCTACAGTTAATTGTTCCTTATCTTCATTTTCTTCTTTTAGGATCTAAATTATTTTGATTTTGGTCTAAGTGGTTACTCAATATATTAGCATTATGTTTCTTAATAATCATTTCTAAGTTTTCAGTACAACAGTAACTTAATTTAAGGGTATTTTTATTAAAAATTGTACTGAGTTTAATGTTTCTAGCAAAATGTTTATCAATTAATGCAAGGAAGTTTTGCCCTAATTTATTTTTTTACCATTTGGTTGTATGGGTGTGTATACCAAATGATTTTTCTCTTTCTGTTTTTTCTATTGTTTCCGTTGTCATTTTTATTTTTTATATTTTTTATAGACTATTCATAGACTACTACTACTATATATATATCCATCACTGTAACAAGATCAAACCTGGAATAATTATAGTATTCTATTTAATATCATTAAGAATCTGACAAGCTCCGGATACTTACACAAAGAAGAAATAAACATAGAAATCTTTTTAAAAAACCTCCAATATCCTTATTATATTCTCCATAAGAGAAAGGGATACAAAATATACAAGTGCAAAAAAGATAACGACATTATTAACAACAATAACAATGACACTAAACTAGATAAAAACAGACTAATAATGACTACTAACTCTGTAACATCCTCTATCCGAAACAATTTATTCAAGGTAAACAACATGAAAATAATTACAACCACATCGAAACCTATTATTGATATGATTAGAACGAAAAATACACATAACGATAATAATTCTGAAACATGAATATATAAGATAAATTGCCAGAGATACATTGAGGAAACGTGCAGGAATTAAAAAATATCTAGGAACACAAAAGGGATATCAAATGCATTAGTTATTCATCGAAATAACCACTATTGATCTAATGAATAGCCACACTTATTAATACAGAAACTGACTTAGAAAGAAAATTCTCGAGAATGTCGCTATCGAATCTTACCCAAATATAATTCTGCGTCTTATTCTTTTAAAATATCTCAATTCCTGAAAGAATTAAATCTTTTTCCAAGACAACATAGATGACTATAAACATGTAAAAGATTTAAAAGAAAACATTTAAATCCATTTACATCATGTTATTTAAAATATCTAACACATAAATTAATCCCAAACTAAAATAACTAAAATAGTAATTTACAATAAAAAAATTGAAGAAAATCACTTACTCACTTTTGTCCATTAGACATGGCATTGTGTCTCTTGGCGGCCTCGATGGCGTGCCTAGACATTTTGGCAAAACTGATGAATATTTATAAGCATTCTTAAGTTTAAAAATTTTGAAAGACCAATAACATTTTTGCACTTGCATATAAATACTGGTTGCAAAATAAAATCCTTGTATTTGCCTTGACAAAGGACTTCAAAGGACGAAATTCATCAGCTTAAATAAGTTTTCCTTTTGTCTTTATCCACGCACACACACACGCATATATATATATATATATATATATATATATATATATATATATATATATATGTTAAAAAAGAGAGAAACCGCAAACGTTTTTAGTTATAATGTGGATTTGTTTTAGTGAATATATTATATTTTATTCTTCATATTTTTGTACACGTATTTCCGGTTTCGTGAACTTCTTCATGAAGAACAAAAATATACATACATACATACATACAGGAAGAATGTGTATGTGTGTGTATGTGTGTGGGTATACATATATATATATATATATATATATATATATATATATATATGCTGACATACATCTGTGCATGCTGATCATGTGCAAGCTAGCGAGGACACGCACACACACACACATACTATACACAAATGGACATAGATTTGACAGTCTCAGGGGTGATGTAGTCATAAGGGGGCATCTATCATCAACACATCTGTCATCACCACCACTAAGACCAAACCTAATGATTTTATAGCCACTTAGGCAGATGTTCACTTTTGCCAACTGTCGAAATAATGAGATCAAGACTCACTACAAATACAGAAAATGAACAATAAAACATTAAAAGAACACAAGGAAATTTTATTTCTTTAAAAATTGATTCCTCTAATTTGCCTGAAGAAGGTCACGAAACCGGAAACACGCGTACAAAAATATGGAGAATAAAATATAATATATACACTAAAACAAATCCACATTATAACCAAAAACGTTTGCGGTTTCTCTCATTTTTTAAAATAAGCATTTTTCTCTCGTTGGGACAATTACAATCTTCTCCCTATATCTATCTATCTATCTATATATATATATATATATATAAAGGACACTGTTGTCTGTGCCACAGATAATTATTATTAGTTTCATCGATGTCATCAGCCTCGTAGATATCTTCTTATATCGTCGTGGTCCATAGTCACCTTGTACTTCTTTAAAATAGAAGTACTTTTCTGTGCTACGTTATTCCGTCGTCGAACTGATAAATTATCTTTCCCCTTAAAGCGATGATATTTCACCACTGGTCAAAAGTTGTCATGTATTGTCCTTATCTTCTTTTTAATTTTCATTGCCTTGCTACGTATATCTGTTGTTGTAATTCAAATGCTGGCCAGGCTGCATTTTTTGACCAACCAGATCAGTTTTTCTTCTAATGCAACTGATTTCCCTTTGCATTCAACTTCAGCATGGATTTAAACTTGAATATATTTTTGTCACCGGGGACGGATATTTCACTCAGAACATTCAAAATGATAACCAGCTGCCCGATTCCCATTTTCATTTGCATATAAAGACAACTGTCTTCAATTATTCTGCGCTTATGCATAAATAATCACTTAGTTATATTAGTGAAAATAATGGGAAGACTAATGTTCGGAGTTAGGTTTGCGAGGAATCATGGATAAAGAAAATAAAAAAATAAGTAATTTGAAAAATATTTTATTTTACAGTTTTCACCCGTAAGCTTATCTTATTTTTGGCACAATAGTGATGAGGAAAACAATTATTTATCTTTTGACAGGAGGAATTTACTGAGGTATTTAGGGCTCCCTGATATTCCCGGGGCAGCCCATTGTTGTGAATAGTCAGTGGCTGTTTAGTTGCCCACAGGTGACGATGCACTTCCCATGCATTCTAAAGAGATACCACAGGGATGTGCCGAGTCCTTCTTTGGGACATTACAAGTAAAAGCTTTTAATTCTTTCCTTTTATATACTGTTTGCATTTTATATGTATTTTAATTTATCGACAAGGGACAACTCATGACTTATATAAATAGGTATCACAGATGAAAATTTCAGACAGGTACTAGATGTTATCTGATTGCATCTTCTTAATGTACATGATTAGAGAAACTTAGCAGTTTTTATTTCATCAAAATATCTCAAACCGTTTAATTTTGGCAGATTTATTTTTATTTTTACACATGTGCTCGACTATTTTTTGTCTATTATGAATTAGGACAAAATACCATATTTGGACTCCTATGTTTTAAAAAGCAATTAAGAACAACAGTTAAAATTATACTAGTTTGTTAGGTACATAACAAAGAAATTAATAATAAAATTACAGATAGTATCACTGCATACTTCTTAAATAAATTCAGTCTGAATATGCAAATTTTATAAATCAAAACTTCTGCAACGACGTACAAACAACTCATAACCTGAGGTTTGACATTTCATAAAACTGGAATTAAGACCCACATTTATCCCAAATTTCAAATGTCACATTATGACTATACCAGTAACATGCCTAATGTTTTTGGGGAGTGATAGAATGGATATATTCTGGATTATTCCACTTCAAAATTGAAAGAAATTGCTTTTTAACCTTTTGTCACAAGGTATTTGAAAGGCCGATTTTAGACTTGCTTGAATTGTGTCATAAAATGAATACTTCTTACATTAGAAACACCAGATTTCATATCTAGCCATTTCTGGGGGTGCTCTTTCCATTTATCATGGTTAAAATGACATAAAATCAAGAGATTAGAATGTATATCGAGCAGATGCTGAACAAGTACAGTCCTGACTCAACATGTGCAATTTCTGGACTGTAGAGAGAGAGAGAGAGAAGCTTAACACACGCCAAGCAATAACCACTAATGAACATAAGAAAACAACAGAAAACTCATCATATCATGAAGTGGTATTCAACCGCTAAGTTTGTAACTGAAGTCATTAAAATAAAAATATTTGATCAAAAGGTTGAAGTTCTGACACATGTTAGTTCCGATCACTACGTAAGCAGTATGAAATCACCAAATTGTCTCAATTTTTCAACTGTAATGTTCCTCTCACATTATGCACATGAAAATAAACAACACAGACATAAAATTAATCAAATAAAGTTTATTTGGAAATTTTCAGTAATGGTGGGCTGGGATACCTCTTCACTGAGTAGTCAAAAGTAAGTCTTGGCATACTCTTCATACAATCCCTCCAAATAATCTAATTCAGGCACTACCCAAGTTCTTCTAGTCTGATTAGTATATCTTTGCTGGCGTATCCAGTTTATATAATTCAAGTATGAGCCCATTTGTTACTTCCGCACATAAAAGCTTACGACCCAGCATTGGATCCAACAGAACACTGAGAGTCAATCCAACGCTCTCACATCTTTCACCTATGAATCCCAAATTTGTTACCTCATGGTACAATGCAGGACGATCCGCTTTTGGACAACTCTGAACTTTTGCTACAACTTTCTCAATAAGGTGTACCCATCTGTTCTTAGGAAAGATTGGGAACAATTTATGTAGCCAAGTAATAGCAGAATCCCAGGTTTCCTGATACTTCTTTTTCAATGAATATATTTGAAGCAGCACCTTCTTGGAACATTCCACTTTAGACAAAGACATCTTCCTTCCACGTCCTTTTGTCATAAAACAACGTAACTGATTCTGTACATCGTCATCTTTAAAAAGAAAAAAATGAATTTATAATTCTATCCCATTTTGTCGAAGTACTACTTAGTAGTCATCTACAAATTATTGTCTACGTTTTCTTACTGAATTTGAGTTTATTTGCAGTTCATAAAAAAATTGCACTCAATACAATCAGAGATAAATATAAATTTAGAGTCATCCATACACCTGAGTAACAAATAAGGAAGCACTAAAATATTTTCTCAAAAAACCTATTTCCTCAGTGCTCCTTAAAACTGACACATTAAAATATTTTAGAATAAAATAAACAATCATAATCCGTATGAAATAAATATTACTAAGAAATAATAATAACTTAGAAAAATGAATATTAAATCATAAATTTGTATCTAGATAGCAATAAATCGCAACTAAAATGCATTCATTAGATAATTTAAAAAGTAAGAAAATTGTTTGAAGGGGTAACTTTAAACAAAATGTTACTTGGTAAATGAAATGCTGATAATTATTGTGAGAATACTGCAAAACATAAAAGACATTCTAGAATTTTTGTAGAATGTTTGTTGATCTCATTCTTTGAATATGAACATTTTTCGATCAATAAGTCCTACATTTTTTTTTTGTGATTTGAATCTGAGTGTAAAGTAAACAAATCGATTTTTGTTTCATATTTTTATGACGAAAACGGTTTTTAAATCCCATTTACATTTTACATATAATAGAAAATTAATATTTAAAACAAATTCTTAGCAATTTCCTTGAAAATTTCGTCCATAGAAAACATGCTGGTCGATTCCTTTGTGTCCTTGTGGACACTGTGTATTGAATCTCGCGTGGAGTTGAAATGATGGCCAAGCGAGACGCACATGGTTACACATAATCGCACACACGCAGAATGGATCTATGGTTTCATATTTGACTTTGATTTCGTTTCATAGATTATTAAATGAGCATTTTAATGATATATTTTATGTGTTTTTGTTTTTACAAGAAGCATTTGAATTTTGCAATCAAACTTTTTATTTGAATTCTTTACAAACTTCTTATTAAAATTAAAAAATATAAAATATATAAAAATGAAGCTTAGAATGTTACCTTTCAAACTAACGTATTACCAAAATTGTAATAAACCCTGCGGAGGGCGCATCTTATAAAATTTGAGGAAGTATAAACTGCCGTCAGTTTAAAAAAATGGCCAAAATTTTGCGAAATCACCAGAATGTCTATTTTCAAACTGTAATGTTCATCGCACCCTGTAGTACAGATCAAAATAAATAAGATAGAAACAAAGTTCATGAAATGAGCTTTTATTTGGTATGCATTGTATTTTTATCGAGATATTGATTGAAATAACACGGGGAGTTGAATATATGGATTTTTTAGTGTTGAGTTAAGAATTTCATCGGCTGTAAGCTGAGTGTTGGGTTATCTAATATAAATGTGCTGACTGTATTATTATATTTGTGTACTCATATTTTGTAAACAAAATGTTTTCATGTTTAATTCACTTTTGGAATTCATTTCTTCTAGTTATTCATTTCGTCATGTTATGGTGTTAGTATATAAAGAATATACCAATGCTTTAGTGGAGATTGCGGAGTAAAGACTTAGCTATTTTCTCTCCTTTGCCGAGTATCACATAGGGTACAAAACGATAAACAATATTATTAGTCAATAATACGGAAACCCGCTTGTTTAGTATTATTCCATAATGAGGCGCCCTGTGGTTACTTCTGTTAGGAACAATTTAACATTTAACGTAGTCAATTGAATAAGAGTCGACGGTTTCATTTAAAATCGATTGTCTGCATATTAATAGACTCATCAATTTGAAAGTTCAGATTGTTAGTATAATATGTTGAGATTATTTCAGACGCAAATCTTTCCATCTCCCATTACATATACTGCCTCACCTACATATATAATTGAACACTCCTATCACTTTTTTAAGTGAATTAAGGCAAATAAGGTGGCTTCTATTATTTCGATTGGAAAATTGCACAATCAAAACGGATATTATCTGTTATTATTTATGACCAAAATTGAAATTCTCTTGCCAAAAATATGAACACTTTGTTGTCCAAAATTCGACGAAAATAGTTTATCTAAAACTGATATTAGGCATTGTCGAATATTTTACTAATGATGATATAATTATTATTTCTAGTGTAACCGTGGCGTAAAAAATGGCAGCCGTAGTTATGATGTTGGTCATTGGTTTCAGCGAACAGAAGATTATTTCGTCTGCGAACTCTGTGCATTTCTCACATTACTCATGGCGCCAGTATTCTCATTCCTCCTAATGTTGTAATTCCCTTCTGCTTCTTGTCGAAAACGTCCAAAGACGTTCGTGGGGCAACTAAAAGAAGGTGTTTTCGTTTTTTTCTCAAAGGTGGTTTCACCTTTGTATTACTACAGCCTTCATTTCTCTTTCAAAATCCTTGTTTTTCC